>JAFVLL020008519.1:0-44879 GCA_021397915.2 Tor tambroides
GCAGAACAAAGACATTCATACAGGTTTGGAACTACTTGAGGATGAGTAAATGATGACAGAATTTTCATTTTTGGGTGAACTATCCCTTTAAGGCAATCTGTAAAGTAATGATAGAAATTAATAATTTTCTTCATTTTTAAATCCAGATGTAGTTATTTTGGTTCAGTGTTCACAATATAATTCTTTTGTTTAGGCTGCTTCTGTGCCATGTTTCTGAATTGATATGTTGTCATAATATTAAATGCCTAACTAAGAGCAGTTTTGGGGAGTAATTAGTTACATGTAACGGAGTTACGTGATTCAATTACAAAATAAATGTAATGTTACAGTTACTGAGAAAAATATGTAATTAAATTACCGTTACTTATGAAAATGTTAACGATTACAAAGGGGGTTACCTCTGAATATTTTCACACACATACACAGATTTAATTGGCTCCTTTCCCCAAACTGCATGGACTGCGCTAAAATATGAGACACCCATGTTTCAGGAGTTTAGGACACAGAATAGGACATATGCTCATTCGATAACTGTTTTATTTCCTATTTGGGTTTTGTATATATGCTTTATTTTTGAAGATTAACTGTAAAGTTAACCCGGCCTGCTTTAAATGTTTTAAAATGATTAACAGTTGAAAACATTCATTAGAAATTTTGTTTCTGTTCAAGTTTGTTTGTGCTAATACTAGTATATGTCCACCTAGTTCATGTACTCTGCTAATGCTAATGAACTTGTTTTTAGTCTAGTCTGGGATGTATTTTATTTTGCATTAGTTTTATTCCCTGTCTAGATTTGCATCTACCTAGTCTGGTTTATTTCTACTAATAATTTCTCATTTCTACTATGTGACAGATTAACTTGCACCAAAATAGAGTTTGATTGGATGCGCAGCCTCTGACATACACAAAAAAGGAAATGTTTTCACCGTGCTTTTAAAAAAATGTACAAAGTTTAAAAAGCTTTTAAAAAGTTTGCTATCCAACCTATCCACTACTATATGGTTAGTGTCATTTTATTATTTGTTTAGCAGTTTTTTCTCCCACCATCCACCATGACTCTTTCAGAACAGACCTGTGACCCATTTTTAGGTCACGACCCACTAGTTGAGAACCACTGTGCTGAATGATAGAAACCACTACTCATTTTTCATATATGGCAAAAATTATCTTTTCAAATGTGTTTCCTTTCATAAACACACTTTAAGTTCAGTTAAGGTGCTCTCTGATGACTTGTAAAAACGTTTGCTTGATTAAGTTGTAGCAAGTGCTAGGCTACGTGTGGCGGCTGCTGAGGCTGCGCTACATATATCAGCAATTGGCATAATACAAAAACAAATTACTAGGTGGAATAATAAACTTCACGGTCCTGTACTTACCTGTATATACTCTGTGTATGTGCCCAGTGGACCATTTCCCACTTGTGTGTATTATGCGTCATTCGTATAATTTTAGAAGAAAATTTTACAGATTTTATAGAAAATATGAACCCCTTTTTTAGACACATTGTTATTCTTGAGCAGATACCGTGTTGATCTAACCTTGCTAGTGCAAGACGGGGCTATTTTCCTTAGTTCTATATCTCCATGGGACTCTGAGTCTCAAACTGGATCAGAGCTTTGGGTTGGGGAGAGAGAGTGAGATTGATGGAGTGAACGTGGAAGGCTTCCAGTCCCTTGGTGACGTGGAGAGAGGAGAGAAAACAGGAGAATGATTGTTTTGTTCTCTCTTCAGAGAAAGTGCTGCTGCAAACAGTCTAAACAGAGAGGAAAGAGGACATTAAACACTCTGATATCCCAGCTACTCCACTGGACAGCTGGTCATGTGACTCAGCAGACAACTTAATCCAGCCACTCTCTAGCAAAACTGGAAGTAACCTAAATATGAATTTTCACAGAATAGGCCTTTTTATTCCTGTTGCTGCCTTTTCCATGTGGTTATTGTCACACTGGCCTCCCAAAATATAAAGAACAGGTCCAAAAATAGCATGCTGCTATTTTTTTTCTCTCTCTCACTGCTGTGTATAATAAATCACAGATGTACATCTATAACTTCTAACTTAAGCAAAGAGACAGATGAAGATGTTAATTCATACAGTGTTGACCAATATCTCTACTTTTTAAAACTGTTGGTCATTTTTTGATCAATTTTCACTCAGTGGAAATCCTCACAGACAAATTTTTTTAATGAGTGAGCTATAAATGCCCTGCATCAGGTGATATAGAGGTTGTGTAATAAAAAGAGATTATATTATATTACTTTTTAACAATATATTGCATATTGTCTTGGGTTTTTATCCTACTAATTCTTTAAATCCAACATATATACAGTATATCATTGATAACAAATGATCCTTATTAACTCACGTGTTTGTTTTGATAAACAGGAATTTTCATTATGGAAATTCTAATTTTTCAGGGTGTGACTGAGCAATTATCCTGGGCTCCCTGTGAAAATGCCGCTACAAAGAGAAACAACAGTGGAAAATTAAGAACAATGCCAGAATCTCACGTGGACTGGTAATAAAATAAGGTAAGACAAGTTAAACTTTTTTAATCACAGTCAGACCATTGAACACTGTCAGGAGTTACTCTAAAGTGTTGTACAAGTCAAAAAAGGAGGAGTTTCATGCTGAAATATACCAATACAACAGTGTTCAGAAGAGCAGAGGCTTACCAAGACTCTCAGAAATGAAATGACTATTATTGCTTAATCATAGGTTAATGATAGGTTCTAAACTCAAGTATTGAATTTTGTCACATGAATTGTCTTGAAATTTTGTGCTATGAACATGAATGATACCACAAATTGTGCAGCTTATTGAGAAAACTTTTTTTAATACGATGAGTGATAAATCTACCAAAATCGACTGCTAGGGATGACAAGACCTCAAGAACATTTTAGCAGGAACCTAGCAAACATCCACAACATCCTATGATTGTGGCCACAAGTTTTGCACAGGCAAGCCTGACCCCTACAATGCTACAGTATGTGAGATTTTCCTGCTGCTAATTAAAAGAATTTATTTTGCACCTCTGATTGCATCTTAAATCTTAATGAGGCCATCAGATACTCCGCGCTCTTAAGCGGTGCCTGTCAAACTGATCTTTCATGAATTAAAGGCACATTTCAGCTGAAACATGCTCTGGGGTGGGTTTTTTTTTTTGCGCTCATGTGAAAGTCATAAAACAGGTTACTCGACTCCTGACTGTTTTATTGCCAAATTCACAAGTGAAAATTTAAATGGTTTTGCGATAAAGTGAAAAAAATACATTAACCCTTCAAGAAAATAAATCTGCTGCGACTTCACAGTATAGCAGCTGGAGCAAAGCCAGTGTTTAAGGACATTTTAAAAGCAATACAGACACGGAGTTTAGAATAGCGCTAAAATCAAGGGCTTAAAGGAGAACTGTTTTATCCACGGTGGCTAACATTTAATCTGATTAAAAATCGGCTCAATAACAGCATAGAAGTAATAACTTGGTTTCAGGCAGGGTGGGCTGAATTTAAGAAAGGTGTTAGTGAAGAGAGACGCCAACTGTGATTGGTCTTTGGAAAGGCCCTGTGAGAGAAATCCCATGGAGTCAGAGGTCTAAAGTGTGGAATCGCTCAGCCAACATCAGGAGGGCACAGTAAGTGGAGGCAAGGCCACTGTGGAGGAATTTTTCCATCTACATATTGACACAGTGTTTGAGCTGCACAAATATGCTGTATTTTCTTAAGGAGCACTTATAGACTGTTTATGCTTCAAAAAAGATGAATAGGGTGCTGACAACAAATAGCATGCAATATCAATTTTAAACGGTGTGCTTTGTAACCAGTAACAGAAGCTACCATCACTCATGCATGAAGACTGAATGCAACAGAAAAACAGAAAGCAGAACCTTTTACAGTCTGATCAGACAGGAAAAATGCAAATCATGCTAATAACTGGTAATGTTAGCAACAGACTGAATGAACTTGCAAAATGTAAGCAATAATTCTACTATGACCAGGTTTTATGAAGGTAAATTTAAGACTTTTTCAAGACTTTTTTGAGACCAATTGAAGAAAATTTAGGGAATAAATTAAAGGGAACACAATACATCAATATCTTCTCTAAATGTGAATGGTTGCAAAAAAATCAACAAAAATAGCTTAACTATAATATGGAAATAATGTTTACTCTATTTCTGATGACACTGGGAGAAAAGGTAATGTTGTTCCTTAGTTTTTTTTGTCATGTTTTCCAGATATAAATTCAATTCACTTTTCTGAGAAATTGAGCAAAATGAAGTGAGTTTATGCTTTAAACATGAACAAATATCTGCCAATGTGGTCAGAAAAATAAACTTAATTTAAAAGGAAAACAAGTTTCCATACTTCACTGACAGATATTTGTTCTAAGTTTTAAGCATAAACTACATTTTGTTCAGTTACTTACAGTACTTAATATCTGCATTTTGTAAGTAAATGTATCTTGATTTAAGGATGTTTAGTTTTTTGTATTGGAAAAGTACAGGATATTCATTTTTTTGTAGTGTATACAACATTTAATGTCAAGACTTTATGAATATAAGACATTCCGCTCTTATTTAAAACCTTTTTAAGGCCATAATTTGTGGAAGGGGGAATTTTTAAGACCTTTTTAACACCCTCAGAAGCTATGCATTTTTCAAACTTTTTTTTAACAAATCTGTTTGCACTGTCAGTGTCTCATAATTAATATTCATGAGCAAAACAGATACGTTTTCTATTGTCTCCTCTTCACTTTTCAGATCATTACTTCGCCCTGGTTCTTCTGAGATGATATGATGAGATGAATATTCCAGACCACACTTGGCATTTTCTTGCAAAATAATTCAGTCAAATAGTTGGACACCTCAATGACACAATGAAGAGCTCTCCCAAATCCAAGCTCTGTTTGGAGCCCCAAAAATGATAAACCCGCCCCTAGTAAGCTGATTTCTGTTTGGGATGCAGTTGAAATGGGCATTCGGCTTGCCAAATTCCTGAGATAGTTTCCACTCTTTCAGATATATTGCAATGTAAAGTCTCAGACATGTGTAGAAATTTCAGGACTAAGCTCAGATTTCTAGCTGATGAGGTGAAAATTAAACTGTATTCTACATTTGACAGCTTATACAAATGAGATTCATGCATTATTGATTAATAGTAATGAACCACATGCATTTAATAAATACAATAGACTATCATATACTGAAAAAAGAATTGAGGAAGAATTAAGGTATAGTAACAAACCAGATACACTGAGAAAAATATGTAAATAAAAAAAGTGTCATGTACACTCACACTAAACATGGAGCAGGTTGCCTCAAACAGAAATTACTGATTGTCTCTCTAATAATTATTATATCATATGTGACCCTGGGACACAAAACCTTAAGTAGCACGGGTATATTTGTAGCAATCGCCAAAAATACATTGTATAGGTCAAAATTATTGATTTTTCTTTTATGCCAAAAATCATCAGGATATTAAGTAAAGATCATGTTCCATGAAGATATTTTGTAAATTTCCTACCGTAAATATATCAAAACTTCATTTTTGTGTTTCAGGGTCACATATAATATTATATTATATTATACTGCACCATTAATAAAATTATTGTGGAAAAGCCTGCAATTACCTATTGCTGATATTGTGGAAATTAACAAAATAATATATAGACTTTTAATGTAAACTTACTGTAATCTTTGCTCTTTTTTTGTGTGCACATACAGGTTTTCATATGGTATGTTACCTTGCTGACACCAAAGAAGAAAAAGAGGTGAGATTTATAGTGCACCTTGGTCTAGACCCTGTTAACCGATCCCAGTTTCATGTCAGACACACTCTGCTCTCACATAAGCTTGTAAAACTTGGCGAACACAATGCAGTGCACATAAAGGTGAGACACCATTGCAGTCAGAACCATCTCCAGCAGTGCACTGGCCTTTTCATGCCTTCTCAATAACATTTTATACTGCTTCATACGGTTCCTATTCCGAAAGGGGCTCAGAGCTGGGCTTCAGCAACAGGGTGAGGGGAGGAATTGCTGGGTGGTGGTTTGTTTGTCATTGAAAAGTAGCCTGGGCTCACAAATTACTTGGGAACCTCAGAACTTTTGTTTATTCTCTGCCCGATAAAGGAAATCATTTTACATGCAGACAGGCAACTAAAACAATGCATGGAGGATGAGGAAAAACAAAAGTTTGAGCATATGGAGAGAATGTGGGTGGAAAGTAAAACAAAGCTGGAAGACCAGAAAATGCCTGAGAAACACCTCAAAATCCAGTGAAATCATCTGATGAGAACTTTTTTTTTTTTCAGGGTGGAGGGATGTTTTTATTCTGGAGAGAATTTGATTGATTAAATGAAATAATAAGATAATAGTTGAACAATATTTTTATTCAAATTATTTATTTGTTGATACTGAAAAATCATTTTAAAAAAATCATTTAATATGCAAGATACTGTATATAGACCTTATATTTGGTAAGATTTTTCGGTAAGTCTCTTATGCTAACCAAGCCTGTGTTTATTTGATTAGAATTGCAGTAAAAACAGTCATAATGTGAAATATTATTGTAATTTAAAACAACTATTTTCTGTTTTAACACATTTTAACATTTAATTTATTCCTATAGTTGCTGAGTTTTCAGCTGCCATTATTCCAGTGTCAGTGTCACATGATCCTTCAGAAATCATCCTGATATGCTGATTGGGTGCTCAGGAAACTTTTTTTATTGCCAATGTTTTATTACCAAGATTTGTGGTGCTTATTATTTTGGTGGAAACCATATTTTTATTATTTATTTCAGGATTCTTTGAACACAGAGTTAAAAACTCTGGAGAACAGCATTTATTTGAAATAGATGAGTCATCATTAATATCTGTAGCACAATGTGGGGTAAATTGCCAGTAATATTTGAATGTCTAAGCTTTGTAATACTTAAGGGGTTTGTTTAAATCCTTATAACCCTAAGTGTGAGCAGTAGTATTAGTAATGCTGGTCTCACTCGAATTGAGAGGAAAACCTGGCAAACCCGTGATGAAACATAATAATGTGGCTAAGAGAGTTTAATGTTTTATCCTTTCAAAATTGACAATTAACGTGGTGTTTTTCTCTCTCACGCTACACTCCAAAACCAAAGGTGTTCTGTTCTTTGTTCTAGCTGAAGAAAGAGCCCAAAATCTGTCACAATCAATAATAGAGTCTGTTCGGCAAATTGATTTGTTGCCTTTATCTTTAACAGCCCATACATTCGTACAACACCAGTGTGTCTTTAAACCTTCCACACCAGAGTTCATTCACTGGTGGTCCGCAGTGGGTAGCAGTGTTACTGGTATCCTACATGTGCTTTAGGATCGTAAGACCACGTTTGATTGCCTTGATGTGCATCTGGCAGGCCTATAAAGAACACAGATGTGGTTTGCTTTTTCATTTTAAACCTGGACACCACCACTGCTAGTATGTACCATATCAAAGGCTGAGGGCATTGGGCCAAGCGCTGTATCTTTTATGCCGATAAACCAATAACGCACGTGAAATTTATCAGCTCATGTTGAAGGGAGGTGCCCTCTCGTTCTTGTTCTACAGTGTTATTCCAGCGAAATTACAAGAATGTTTCGTTTAAACCAACTTCCTCTATCACTTCACGATTCCCTACAGAGCTGTGATCCTTCTTTGCTAAGAAGCAGAACCAAGGCTGTCACATCTCTTCAACCCCGTGCCAAACTTCGTCTGCCTGAGGGGTAATTGATTCTATTCTGTCTCGATTTTAGGGAAGGTGTTAAATCGGTTTAGCAGACAGAAGCCGTGAATGGAATGCAGCAAAGCAGCTCCAACTATTGCTGACATCCATTACTGCGACGAGCTCATGCCAGCAAAGCACAAATCTTGTTCAGATGGAGACTCTGCAGTAGGTGGCAATTTAACCATTACAGTAAGACAGAAAAAATCAATTTGGATGAACAGAGAGTTTACAAAAGCCATTGACTTCAGGGTTAGCAAGATGAAACGCTTGCAGCAAGATATTTGGTCTTGTGATAATTGGTTATAAAATAGCATTATGGACAGGTTATCTGACTAAAAATTTAAAAAAAATTGTATGTAAATGGAAAGAAATGCAGTAGGCTATTTGAATAAACACTTGATGTGTTGCTGCAAACTCTCCATTTTTCATAATAAATTGTTATAATTTCTAGAAATACTTCATTCTGATTGGTCAACTCTGCCATTGAGCATTGAAATATAGTGCCCGCCCACTTTTTCTGCGGAATTGGTTCCAGAAGTGCCTGATGGGATTTTTAAAAGTCTTCGTTAAAGCAATATAAGCCATGAAACAAACCAACCAGCTACGAAGTGAATCACAACATTACAACCTTTGGTCCCACTTTATATTAGGTGGCCTTAACTATTATGTACTTACATTTAAATTAATCATTTGATACAATGCACTTATTGTGTACGTACATGTTTTTACATTGTACTTACATTTTTAAAAATACATATCTGTAATTATATCTGTAATTAATTACATGCATAATTACACTGTTGACCTTAACCCACCCTTAAACCTACCAATACCACCAAACCTGTCTCCAACCTTTCCCGTATCCCACCTTCATAGCAGCAGAAGTGTTTTGCAATATGATGAATATGAACACAATAAGTACATTGTACTTACATCAAAAAATAAGTACATAGTAGTTAAGGCCACCTAATATAAAGTGGGACCCAACCTTTTATTTGATGCAAAAAAAAAAAGTATTTACAAAAAATGGACAAAAAGACAAGGTACAACTGTCGAAATAACAGCTTTAATGAGGGATAGAACTATTCCATGAAGTATTGAGAATAACAAATTCAGAAATTATTGATAAATATAAAATTTTATATATATATATATATATGTATGTGTGTGTGTATGTATGTATGTATGTGTGACTCTGGACCACAAAACCAGTCTTAAGTAGGGGCATCTCACGTCATATATCTGTGCATTGTCCAGATTTATGATCAGAGTGAGATTTAACTAATGTGTCTGAATCATTCTGATCAGTCTGATGTGACTGGGAAAATATTTTTTTTATTTAATATATTATTGAAATATATAATTTTTTTATCCTTAGATAAAATAAGAAAATATTTAAATGTTAATATTGTAAAATTATTACATTTTTTAATCCTATATTTATTTATTTATTATTATATTATATTTATAATAAATTAATAATACATTTATTTATTGATTGATTGACTTTTTTTTGGAAACTTTGATTTTCCTTTACGCCATAAAATTCTGTTTGTATCATGCTTGCATTATCATCATAATTTGAGTGAAAAGTTTAGTTAAAAAAATTTACATTAATTGCATAATGTCCTAATATTTAGTTTCTTCATCTTTGGCTCTAATGACTGCAGCATTCGAGATGCATTAAACTTCACAAGTTTGCATAAAACCTGATGATCATTTTTTTTTATTCGTTTTCTGTCATAACGTTTCCAGCATTTTTAAAATCCTAATACTTTCTGTTCACTTCCAGGTTTAAATCATTTCACAAACATCTGGTCTGAGGACAGTTTTTTCCAGTGAGGATTCTGGATATTACTTTGGCCAAGGTCAGGAGAAATATAGTAAATATACTGTAATGAGCAAGCACAGAATGCATTCTCCCATTACTAATAAAGGAAAGTGCAAGGTTGGGCGGCACACACAAAAACAGAAACACTCTGCATTCAATAAAATTTATGGGCAGCTGAGGAGATATTAAACAGAGTAAATGGAGGGGTGAGAGGATAGAATATACTGTAATTCTTCATTGAAGAACCAGAGAAAATGAACATAGAATGTAAACATAAAAATATCCTCAATAAACCAATGCTCAGTGGAAAATAAATAATTAAAACCAAAATGTGGACAAGTCAAAAAAAATATAAATGATATAAATTAATATTTGATTCAATACTGAAAAATATCTAAAAACTGATGGATTTCCAGTCTTTCTTTGCTGTGTTACTACTTTAACAGTGCGTTTAGACAGAATTGTGGCTATACGAAACATCAGCAGCACAAATAGTTAAAAGGCATGGCACTCAGAGCTCAGATTACTGCCTGTAACTTCACAGGACGTGGCCGCCTTTAAATTCCCTGCATCCACCATTGCGTGCAAGCCATGTCTGCAGACGCTGGGAGCCAACCACAACTAGTATTCACAGAAAACAAAATTAACACTTACGATCTTATGCTAACAACCCCAAAAGGATTTATGATGCCTAAATAGTTTTCATACAAATTTGCGGGCTTTTAGGTCATCTTTTTGATTATGCAGGTGAAATTAACAGGAGGAGTCATAGTGTTACCAGCAGGTTGGTGGAGCTGCTTGTTATTGGGTTTTACAAGCTGCTGTCACGACACACAGGGTCAAACAGTGGCAATGGAAACTTTGAAAGAAAAGGGTCATTATAAAGGGTCATTTTTGATCATTATAAATGAAAGAAGGATGAGGGATCTCTAAAACTGAACATTATTATATTCAGATTATTGACTATTTTTAACATTTAGTTCATCAAAGCAATAATTCACTCAAAAATTACTTTCATTTTTTGGGTGAACTGTCCATTTAAATGTCCTAATATGGAATCATTCTGGCTCAAGCTTATATAGGGCTGTGGGTGGCATTGAAACAACCACAAAATCAAGCAAAAACATGTTAATTGCTTAAAGTAAACAAGCAAGAGACAATGGCTCTCTGGTCACAAACCATTTTCCCAAGTGAAAGTCTGTGTGGTTTCTTGGTATCTCTAGTCCCAGACTAGAAATTAGAGAGGATAGCAAAGTATAACATTTTCAAAAGACCACTCTATGATAGTGAGCTGAGCTGTGCAATTTCATCCCTGTTTTAGTCCCACTGGCCTTTTTTGTGTGCAGAAACTGTAGTTCAGGTCACTACAGGCACTCTGGAGAATAGCAAGTACAGAAGAAAAGATAAAAAGACGCACTATGAAAATAATCTGTCGTCTTCCTCTGAGCCAAAACCAATTTAATTACTATTCAAAAAAAGCTGTATTCATAAACAGTATTCCTGGCAAAGAGCTGTGTAATATTCACATAGAGGAAACTCTTCTGTAGACGTGGGTTAGGAGTTAGCTATGATAGCCTGAATAATTTTGCATTCAAACTTTTCCACTAAGTCAATATAAAATAGGCAGAAGTTTTGCTTACAGAATTGACTTTTTGGTTTCTCAGAATTATCATGAAAAAATGTCACTACACAGAATTGGAAAACCAATATTGTTTATCAGTTATGAAAACCCACAACACTCCACAGTTTCTGGAATGCCACTAGCTACTTTTTCATAATTGTTTTTTGGTCAAATGATCCCAATTTCCCAGCATAAACTGGTTCAGCTGTGGTTCTTCCTCACCATAGCTATAACTCTTGCTAATTCCAGCTGGATTAAACAGTGCCTGAAATCCACCCAATTTAGCCCTGAAATATAGTTGCTTAATGGATGATAGCCCACATGGAAAATAACATCACTGTAATTTTTCGCCAAGATCTGGAAGAGAGAACAGCTGCTCTAAAAATTGCTTCTCTCTTCAAATTTTAAAGTAATTTTTCCTCTTAAGCTGGAAAATCAGTATTGATTATTAGTTCAGCTACTATAGGGTCACTTAAGGTAAGAATGCATGAAAAAGTGAAGCCTAACTGGCAATATTTTATTTTATTTTCCACAGGAAAAAATGAAATCCACTGTTCATTCTGTACAGGTTTGGGTAAAAATGTCCATTTCTTATTACTGTTCCTTTTTAACATGTTGCGCTGACTTCTAAGCATTACATTGTTGTTTCTCTCTTTTCACCTTGTGTTTTCAGGAAGAGGTTTGGTGTTTGATGTTCACAGTCACGCATATCACAGATCCATAATGACGAATTGCACTCAGCCTGATTCAACAGCAAGCAAGAGGAAAAAAAGGTTGACAGTTTGTTTGAAATGGCACATTACAAAAACTATAAAAGGACCAGGTCCATATGCTACACGGTGTAAACACAGAGCAATGTTTGTAATTATTTTGCTTGGGAATAATGACATAGCGGGCAAGAAATCTAGAGCGTAGTGTGTTGCCATGTTTTCTTTCTCGCTTTTCTTTGAGGTCCTTGTCTCTGTGCCTTGATTGCAGTCGAGGAACTCAGAAAGGGCTGTGTGAGGACGAACCGCTGGCCAACATCTGGAGGCGCATTTAATGATCATTAAAAGCGTGACGGGATATTTACTGAATGGGAGGAAAAGAGTGGGAAGCGGCAGAGCTTTCGAAGGCACGGAATGGTTCGGTAATGTATGTCCTTGTGAAGGTTTCAAACATGGAGACCTTAAATTTAACAGGCCTTGTTTTCAGTTTATGTGTACCAGTAAACTTGCATCCAAATACGTCTACTGTGGGTGGCTGTTTTGGTCTGCCTCACTGTCCAATTTAACCTAAGGTTCCCAGACTAAAAAATGCTCTAAACAGAAGGCTTGTGGTGTAGACATGATTTCTATAAGGTATGTGTTTGGAATTACAACCTAATTGCAATTACATTAAAGCCTGTTTTTAACCTTATTGGCCTCAGGTGAACCCAGCAGTATTATAGCAGATGACCACCCAATCAGAATAACCGGTTAAGTATTTTTTGCCCATCAGTTATTTTATTGCCAAGTCCAAGACATGACTTTTAGTAAAGTATATTTTTAAAATCATTATCCAGAATTCAGCTATAGAGATATTTTCAGCTATTTTCTCTACTTTGCTTTGGCAGACACAGAGGGCTCTGCTCTTCCAAAAGGGCAAAATAACTGTTTTTTTTTTAACTTTAACAGGGTTTTTTTTAGGTGCACACAAGAATGTTAAGGTCAAAGGTTAAAAGTTAAAGGATGTTCATTTGAACGGTTAAGTGAAGCACACTTTTCCAATTTTGCACTTCCTCCTCGTGCTTGATGCATATTGGCTTGCAAAGGTGAAGCATATGAACCGTTTTACGCATCAGCTAACATCTCTTCCCAGAAGACCCAGTAACTGCTTCTTCAGCTTGGCCTCTAAATCTTATTATTGTTTATTAAGGAAAACGTGTAAATAATAATACACACACACATATATATATATATATATATATATATATATATATATATATATGTGTGTGTATATGTGTATATATATATATATATATATATATATACATACATACATACATACGCACTATATTGCCAAAAGTATTGGGTAGCCCCCTTCATCACCAAACACCAATGACTTGTACATATGGGTACAGTCATTTTAGACACTTCCAAAACTGTTGCAGCAGACATGGAAATACAATTTTTAAATACATGAATTATGTTCCCATCGTTGTTGTCACAGATTTGGAAGTGCATTTTTCTGTTCTAAAGAAGGGGTGTCCCAATACTTTTGTCTATATAGTGTATGTACAAGTCATTGGTGTTTGGTGATGAGTTTTTGGCTCAAGGTCTGCATTTACAGTCACACCAGAGGTGTTAAACTGGGATTAGGACTTTGTTTTATGCAGCCCAGTCAAGTTCTTCCACACTGACTGAATCAATAATTTTCTTTTTGAACCTTGCCTTATACACAGAGGCATTGTCATTTTAGAATAGAAAAGGGTCCTGTCCAAACTGTTGCTATAATATTAGAAGCACACAATTTCCTAGAATATCATTATATTATTTAACATTAAGATTTGTACTCATAGAAATTACTAAAGTAGTCAAACCTGTTCATTAGAAGGGGGAGACCCAATACTTTTGGCAATATAGTGTATTTAAATGCAGCTTCTGGACATGGCTTAATCAATTAGTTTTAATGTCAGTATTGTATGTGAAGTGCATTTATCCAATTTGATTTTGAACAGCTTTCTTGAATTACAGAAATAGACATTTCTCTAACCATCAATACTCATGTGTCCTAGTCTGTGAGTCTGAAAGATTGTTGCTTTATTGATCTGGACAGATACCATGATATATTGTCCTCTGGTAAAAGTCTGTCCCAAAGTAACACATGAACATTTATAAGCAGACTGACACAGAACAAAGATGTCTGTATTAACTTCTGCTCTGATCGAAGTAATCAGATTCTCCACTCACATCTCAGACTCTGCCTTAGCAGAGACTAATTAGAAGCAAATTAATCTTCACTCTTCATTAAAGGAGACACATGCATAAACTAAAATGAATGCATATACTGTAGTAGTTTTGCGAGAAGGGAAAAAAAAATCAGGCTTTGTTGGCCCAGTGCATAAAAGCACAATCAAATCTAAAGCTGTAAAAACAATGATAATGATAAAAACATAAAAACAATGATAAAAAATGTTTCATGTGATGCTATACAAATTAACTGGATTAAGATAGATAGATAGATAGATAGATAGATAGATAGATAGATAGATAGATAGATGTACAAAAATACATTTAATATATGTAATGTATGTGTATAGGCATGCATATTATTTTGCACAATTACTGAGAGAATGCTTTCAGTCAGTTACAGCAGGAATGGGTTGACGACAATAACTAGCGCTATTCACCAGAGCTCTGTCAAAATGATGCTTACATTCCTGAAGTAATACTGACACCTGCTGGTCATACTGAGTACAGCAGAAAACCTCTATTAATCACAAAACTACGTTATCACTTTTAACCTTTGCACAAATTATTATTTGTATTTAGATTGTATTTTGTGTGAGAATGAATAAAAGCACTGCTGTTTATTCCAAAGTAATGCGTCGACGCTACAATAACCCTGAGGAATGTCATGTCGTCACTTCCGTTTGGAGTGAACGGAGAGGATTTGCGTTACCGAGCGACCAAGAGGATTGACAGAGGAGGCTGTGGAGATTATTTGCCCTCCAGACGTCCATTAAAAACACACACAAATCACATTTTCATCATGGAATAATCTTAAATGCGGTGCGGGCGGTTGAGTTCAGCGGTTGAGACGGTAAACGGGTAAGTAAAGCTACAGCAGACGGATCGCATAGGTCAAGCATCCTCTCTTCTCTCCCGGTGTGACACGTAGCAGCGCGCAGCAGAGCTGACAATCAGAGGACGCTTGACCTGCTCCGGCTGAATCGCGTCATGGCGTCTGTTCACACTGTAGTGTGAAGTATAATCCATGCCTTCTCCTTTTGGTTAAGGGCACAATTTCAACCGATGCCTATAGTATATAATCTGTTTGTCTGTTTTTGTATGGGCCCTGCTTAACGGCTAGCCTATAGCATGCAATGTGTATAATATTGATTTTATGATAAGATGTCCTTTGTGTATCTGGTATTGTACATTTTATTTATCACTCTTTTATGTATACTTATATATTACAATGCATAATGCTTCTTTAAAGCCTTTTAGACGACATAGTTAGTTTTACTATGTATATTAAGAATATAACATGTAATTTAAGAATGGGACAAGTATTATCTATCTATCTATCTATCTATCTATCTGTCTGTCTATCTATGTTTTTCTTTATTTATTTATCTATCTATCTATCTATCTATCTAATTTTGGTTTCTTATTCTTTCTTTTATCTGTCTGTCTGTCATTCTCATCTAATTTGTCTTTTCTTGTAGATATTCATCATGACAGATAGTATTTTGAGCAAAGCCGCGACAATGGAAATCTCCATCAACAGCAATGGGGACAGCAGGACAGCAGAGGATGACAGTCTTGAGCAGGTGCGTATCCACTGTCCATCAAACCTAATGAGGAAAATGGACATCCTATTTTCAGGCCTGCCACTCTGTTATGCCATGAACCACACCTGAATGCAATGTGACATCCTGTTCCTGTGGATATTGTGTGGCAGGCTTTGAGAGGTCTTGAACAGTTGGCTTAATCACACATTAATGAGCTGCTGTAAATATAGACACTGTTAATTTAAGTTGTGCGGCTCGGTTGTTTTCGGTTATTTCAGCATATGTTTGTTTTCTGTACGTATCTGTCTCACCATCTTTTTTTGACACTGTCTTCACAGTTTTTGTTTCTTCATGTCACAGGGTGCACAGATTGGTGGGAGCTTAGATGAAATTGTAGGCACACTGCCAGTGGCCATGGTGAGGGAGAGTTTGTGGGTGTCCCCATTTGTTGGAGCCCCATTCCCTTTGATTTAGTGTGGTTGATGGTTTGCATAGTTGCACACATAGAAGTCTTATCATGGGGTTTGGGCAAATGTTGGTGTAGGATTTATTATAAAGAGGAGCTGTTTATTGGACAGAAAAGTCAAGCAGAGACATGGAAAGCAGTCATGCAAATACAGTAGATTAATTTGCATGTGTTTTATAGCGACTGTTCCTAATAGGATTTCCCTTGAACTAAGAATGTCTAGTTACATGATAGATTTCTCAGCCAGCTTGTTGAGTTGCCACATTTTTAAAGGTTTTGGGTAGAAGGCAAGGCTTTAATATTGATGTAAGTCTGTATTTTTAAATAGAAATTAGCTTTTAGTCTAGTATATAAATGCTATATATAATTTTTTTTAGGATAATTCAGAATCGTGTGTGCTTATTTCTTGCTGTCATCATCCCAGTCTTCTAACTGTTAACTAAAAATAAAACTTTAAAAAAATATATTTTTGGTAATTGAAAAAGATTAAGTGAAATGTAAATATTAGATGGGAAAATTTTAATATCTTTTTTAATATTGCATTGGCGAATACCTAAAAGTAAGATTGTTGAAATGCTAAAATACTACTACTACTAATAATAATAATAATTAAAATAAATTAATGTGAATCAGGAATATAAATGACAGCAGCAAATGAAAACTGAAAATGCACAGAATCCAGTATATTAATAATAAAAAAATTATAATAATAAATAAATAAATAAATAAATAACACTGCTCCAAAATAACACTGGTCCATCCTCACTTGTGTTTTCCCCACCTAGTGTGCACAGTTTGTGGTAAACGTGTTTTTTGTCCCTTTGCTAAAGATTGTAATATTCTGTGATATTAAATCCCATCATATTCAGGACTTGCAGCAGGTGATGGTGTCTGGACCAAACCTGAATGAAACCAGCATTGTGTCTGGAGGCTACGGAGGGGCAGCAGAGGGCATCATACCCACCAGTTCCATCAAAGGTAAAGAGCACTTGAATAGCTCAAAATGGTGTCCGATTCTGATCTGATTTGATGCAGCATCTAAGTCATGTGCCTGGCAAGGTCCAGCTTACATCTCTGCTGACGTATATGTTTAGGACCAGCTATACGTTTCAACCCGGAGTATTTTGACAGAAGATGCGGCAACGCACCCAAACCAGGTGTTTATGCATGCTAACTTGACAGAAGATCTTATTTTAGAATCTTTGTCCCTACAGATTCCTCTCTCTCCCCTGATGTAAAATGTGTTTGTCAGCATTTTAACAGCAAACGTTTGGCTTTTTTCTACAGGGTGCTGAGGACAGTTGCATGGTGGAAGCATGTTTGCTTATGCAACATAAACCTCTTGTTTGTTTGTTTTAAATTTACTGTAAACATGTTTTTAACAAAAAATGTTTGTGAGTTGATATATTTGAACTGTGGAATGCACAATAATTCCTTTAATGGTGTTTCTTTATGCTCAATAACATGATTGACCTTAACACATTAACACAGCACTAATAGACATGGTAGAATACAAACCTAACTGACACAGTCAGTGGCGGTCCATGAGGAATTTTATTATTTCATTTTATTTATGATACATTATTTGAATATCTGTTCTGATTGGTCAGTTTACTAATCAGAGGAGCCTTTATATTGTTATCATCTACTGGCATTTGTGAAGTAATTAAAATAAATATGTTGAAAGTAATTTAATAAATTGACAGCAAGAGTTAGTTTTCATTTTTAATTAGTTAATATTAATTAGCTTTTTGAGCATCGGTCAGCATATTAGAATGATTTTTGAAGGATCGTGTAACATTGGAGACCAGTAAAGTAATTTATTTAATGATGCTAAATGTTCAGCTTTGCCATCACAGGAATAAATTAGTTTTTAAAATATAATAAAATAGGAAAGAGTTATTTTAAATTATAATATTTAATTTTGTTCTCCAAATAAATAAGAAACTTCTTTTAAAAACTAAAAATCTTGCCAACCTCAAACTTTTGAATAGTGTTTTTTAATATATTGTTTTCATTTTAAATGCCAGGTTTTTTTAGCACATTTATAATGGCCGTCACTGTACAAAAGTCAGTCCTTCTTCAGCAGCCTTATTTTCATTCATTTTCATCCTCTACTTCCACCTTTTATCACCTTACCATTTTATAAAGATATCATTTTCATCTCTGTTGGTCACCTTGTTCTTAAAGTCCGTGTAAAGAGAATTCTGAGAATTGTTTCTAAACACATTACAAATATTAGAAATGTATTGCTGAAACACATTACAAAGACTCTGAACTATGTAGTACTGAATTGTGGAGTTAAACCGTTAAACAGTTTTTCACAATTCTGTTTTCAATTTTCTGTTTTGGGCGGGGCTAAAATGGAGCGTGGCCCCGCCCTTAACACTATAATAACTATGTTGAGAGGTCAAGTTCTTAGTTTGTCTTTTTGAATGTCTGTGATGTTAGATATACAGATTCTAGGCAGGGACAGTTCTAGGGTGAATGGATACCCGAGTCTTAGCCCAGAGACATCAATATGTGGCAGAATACATACAATTTAAAAACACGGAGCGTTCACAATTCGAATCTAGAAACGCGAGCTGAACCGCTTTCTCTTCTTTCAAAGCGCACCGGAGCTTGCGCTCTCGTGGTGTTTGCCATTGCTAAGCAACCATGAGCCACGGTCGCCTTGACGACGAGAAGGTTTCAACTCACTACAGCGCTTGCCGCGCTTCTGCAATTAAATAAGGAACTTGCAAGCTCAAACATGTATGCTGTATAAATCCAATTAAGCTACTAGAGGTAGCATCCATTCAGGTTGTAGCGGTATTTGACAGTTGAGCGAGACGGCCGCTTTCCCGCGAGTGGGCGTGATTTCAGCGCCGACAGCGGACACGCCCCCAGCGTTTGAGAGCAGAGAGTTCTGCTTATTTTTCTAAGATTTTGATAACTTATTTTAGTTACTTGGCGGGGTTTTTTTATCATTCAAATTTGGCTGGGTGGTTAATAACACATTTTTCTGTTGTGTGACACTCAGAACACATATTTTAATATCACTTTACACGGACTTTAATAAACCTCTGAACTTTTCCTTTTAAGAATTCGCTGTTCATTTTTGATAAAAACATCATAACGGTTCATGCATGCATCATAGTCACCAATATTGTTATTGTTTTGATACATTTTGATTATTGAATCTATGAAATCATTATGCATTTGATTGTTTACTATAATCTCCACTACAGAATAGTCATCGTACCACCCAGTTCTTGTGTGTTACTCATCCGTATTACTACAAAACACTAAATGTTGCAATTTCCCTAATGGCCTTTCACTTAAACTAAACCTCCATCCCATTCCTCCACCCGTCCACTGTTATTCATTCATTTCAGACATCCGCTCCAAATCCAGGGGCATCACTCCCAGCCATTCAGCCACCAGTCGGATAGCAAACCAGCCCGGACATTACCCAGGTATCTCAGGGCCTCCTCACCCCCTCCTGTCACTGCTAGACACATTTTCAGCCCATAATTATCAGTCATTACTCATTGACTGTCATCACACCATTTATTCTTGTCCCTATTCATTTTTCAGTCTCAGGGATAAACTGGGTTGGTCTTCCTTATATCCAGAATGTCCATTTTTAAATGTTGTGTAATTTGGTATGGTTCCTATTTGTAATAAAAGCACCTACATTTTCTACTTTAGCTCCCAGCATGCACCACAGCAACAGCAACCCATCCATGATGTCAGAGGAGGCCACAAGAGGAGTAGCTGTAGAGAAATTTGACAGCGTGAAAAAGTGGAGCATTAACACATACAAGGTAAAGTAGTTTGATGTTTTTGAAAGAAGTCTCTTATGTTCACCAAGGCTGAATTTATTTATTCAAAAATACAGTAAAATTATTACAATTTTAAATAACTGTTTTTTTTTTTTTTTTACTTTTATAGATTTTAAAATCTATATATTGCTGTTATGACAGCTGAATATTTAACATCATTACTCCAGTCTTCAGTGTCACATGATCCTTCAGAAATCATTCTAATATGCTGATTTGGTGCTCATGAAACATTTATCTTTTTTTTTTGAGGAAAGAGTGATACGTTTTTTCATGATCCTTTGATGACAAGAAAATAAATAAAAATGGAAACAGAAAATCTTTTTTTTTTTTTTTTTAAATCTATTTTACCACAAAGAATTTTTTAATTATTTATTTAGAGGTAATTAGGGTTTATACAAATAAACGACGAAAGGATTCATATGTATTTCTTGCCTTCCTCTCTTCACCAGTGCACAAAACAGATGTTTTCAGAGCGCTTCGGTCGTGGCACGAAGACTGTGGACTTGGAGCTTGAGGCTCAGATTGATGTGCTAAAAGAGACTAAGATGAAGTATGAGCGTATTCTGAGACTAGCACGTGAACTCACCAACCACTTCTACAACATGGTCCAGACTCAGCAGGCTCTTGGAGACACCTTTGCTGATCTTAGCCAGAAATCACCAGAATTGCAGGTACTAATAATATCACCACTGAATCTTAACATAGTGCCCCATTTTTAAATGTTTTTTGGAACAGAAAGAATAACAAGCACTTTTTTTCCTTATTGGTAATTTTTTAATAGTTTGGTAAGACACCCACACACCAAAAAAACATACTGTCCAAAACAATATCTTACATATTTACTTTGATATTTATATTTATATCTGGAGTAGATTTTGCTTTGCTTTCACAGCATATACATTTTTCTCAATTTCTGAAAGTTTTTGTTGCCACCAGATTCCAGTATTAGTAGTTTTGGTGCACCGGTTTCCTGATTTAGTGGTGATTTTAATACAACACGAATATGCCTTTACTCTATTTGATTGTTTAATAGCTTTATAAATAACATTAGACTTAACTTAAACTTCATTTAATCTTTTCCAGGATGAATTTGGCTACAATGCAGAGACACAAAGACTGCTATGCAAGAATGGAGAGACGCTCCTGGGTGCCATCAATTTCTTTGTGTCAAGCATTAATACACTAGTCAACAAAACCATGGAGGACACACTCATGACCATCAAGATGTATGAGAATGCAAGGTATCAGAAGTTTGATATTAATGACTTACATGAGTAAATGTGTTAATAGCTGATTAAACAAGTTTAGATTAGGACTGATAAAAAATTCAGCAAATTAATTACGTATACAGATTGATTTATGAAATTAGCATATATAAAATCTCTCTCTCACACACATACATATACACACACACACACACACACACACATATATATATATATATATATATATATATATATATACTGACCAAAATTATTACCGCAACACTTTTGTTTTTGCCCCCATTTTTCATGAGCTGAACTCAAAGACTAAGACTTTTTCTATGTACACAAAAGGCCTGTTTCTCTCAAATATTGTTCACAAATCTGTCTAAATCTGTGTTAGTGAGCACTTCTCCTTTGCCGAGATAATCCATCCACCTCACAGGTGTGGCATATCAAGATGCTGATTAGACAGCATGATTATTGTACAGGTGTGCCTTAGGCTGGCCACAATAAAAGGCCACTCTAAAATGTGCAGTTTTACTGTATTGGGGAGGGTCTGAAAACCAGTCAGTATCTGGTGTGACTACCATTTGCCTCACGCGGTGCAGCACATCTCCTTCGCATAGAGTTGATCAGGTTGTTGATTTATGGCCTGTGGAATGTTGGTCCACTCCCTTCAGCTAGCTGTCTTGAAGTTGCTGGATATTGGCAGGAACTGGAACACGCTGTCGTAAACATGCTCAATGGGCGACATGTCCAGTGAGTATGCTGAATTGCAAGAACTGGGATGTTTTCAGCTTCCAGGAATTGTGTACAGATCCTTGCAACATGGGGCCGTGCATTATCATGCTGCAACATGAGGTGATGGTCGTGGATGAACCATGGCGCAATGGCCTCAGGATCTCGTCTGGTATCTCTGTGCATTCAAGTCGTCAATAAAATGCACCTGTGTTCATTTGTCCATAACATACACCTGCCCATACCATAACCCCACCGCCACCATGGGCCACTCGATCCACAACATTGACATCAGCAAACCGCTCACCCACACGATACCATACACGTGGATGAATGGATGGTCGTGGATGAATGGCACAGCAATGGGTCTCAGGATCAACAATGGGTCTCAGGATCTCATCACGGCATCTCTGTGCATTCAAAATGCCATCAATAAAATGCACCTGTGTTCATTTGTCCATAACATACACCTGCCCATACCATAACCCCACCGCCACCACGGAGCGCAGATCCACAGCATTGACAGCTAATAGGCCGCTCACCCACGACCATACACGCTGTCTGCCATCTGCCCTGTAGAGTGAAAACCGGGATTCATCTGAGAAGAGAACACCTCTCCAAAGTGCCAGACGCCATCGAATGTGAGCATTTGCCCACTCAAGTTGGTTACGACTATGAACTGCAGTCAGGTCAAGACCCCGATGAGGACGACGAGCATGCAGATGAGCTTCCCTCAGATGGTTTCTGAAAGTTTGTGCAGAAATTCTTTGGTTATGCAAACCGATTGTTGCAGCAGCTGTCTGGGTGGCTGGTCTCAGACAATCTTGGAGGTGAAGATGCTTGATGTGGAGGTCCTGGGCTGGTGTGGTTACTCGTGGTCTGTGGTTGTGAGGCCGGTTGAATGTACTGACAAATTCTCTGAAACGCCTTTGGAGATGGCTTATGGTAGAGAAACGAACATTCAATTCATGGGCAACGGCTCTGGTGGACATTCCTGCATTCAGCATGCCAATTGCACACTCCCTCAAAACTGGCGACATCTGTGGCGTTGTGCTGTGTGATAAAACTACACATTTTAGAGTGGCCTTTTATTGTGGCCAGCCTAAGGTACACCTGTGCAATAATCATGCTGTCTAATCAGCATCTTGATATACCACATCTGTGAGGTGGATGGATTATCTCAACAAAGGAGAGTGCTCCTTTAACACAGTTTGGAGCAGATTTGTGAACAGTATTTGAGAGAAATAGGCCTTTGTTTACATAGAAAAAGTCTTAGATCTTTGAGTTCAGCTCATGAAAAATGGGGGCAAAAACAAAAGTGTTGCGTTTATAATTTTGGTCAGTGTGTGTGTGTGTATGTATGTGTGTGTGTGTGTGTGTGTGTGTATATATATATATATATATATATATATATATATATATATATATATATATATATATATGATTAATCAATCTGTACCTTGTAAAAGTCAGACTTTTTACATTTTATTGAAGAAGACAAGTATATCATTGAATGTACATTATAAAAAAGGGCTAGAAGTCACTGTATTGCTTTATTTCAATATCATTTAACATAAGCATATCACTGGAATTTGTTTTGCAATTGAGTTTGTCAGTCTGTCTGAAGTCGTCATTTAAACAACACATTCTGGCTGTTGTATCATGTCTTGTTCATTTATTTTTTATTTTTTCACAACATGCATCATAAGAATCACATTTTATCCTCTAAAGGTAGTAGTAGTTCAATGGATTGGGCGGGGCGGGGCGGGGCGGGGGGGGGGGGGGGGGGGGGGGCTTAAGTGTGTGTGTGTGTTTGTATAAGTAATTTGTATTTTAAAAAAAAGAGGGATAGTTCACCCAGAAATTTAGATCTGGTCCTCATGTACTCACTCTCAGGTGTTCCGAAGCTCTATGACTTTCTTTATTTTGTGGACCATAAAGGAACGTATTTTAATAAATGTCTCAGTGTTTTTTTGGTCCACACAATGGAAGTCAGTGGTAACCAAAACTGTGAGCTTGTGATTCTTCAGAATATCTTCTTTTATGTTTCCCAGAAGAAAATGTCATACAAGTTTGGAACAATTTGGCGAGTATATGACAGAATTTTCCTTTAATTTTCACAGCATGTTAGTCTTATTATTATATCAAGGGGTTGGCAGCCTGTACATCTAGAATTTCTTTTTTTGTACTCTAGGATTAGTTATATAGGTTTATTGAACCATTTTATACTAATGAATACTGATTTTACTATTTCAGACTGGAGTTTGATGCCTACAGAACCGACCTGGAGGAGCTGAGCGTGGGTCCGCGTGACGCTGCAGCCATGGTGCGCATTGAGATTGCTCAACAGCAGTACCAAATCCATAAAGACAAGTATGAACGACTGCACAGTGATGTCAGCATCAAACTCAAGTTCTTGGAGGAGAATAAGGTACCATGTTGAAATCTATGTTGTTCACGTTTTTATTTCATAAGACACAGATATTACTCAGTTGAGTTTTGTTTCTTCTGATTCGTTTGTTGATTTCCAGGTAAAGGTGATGCACAAACAGCTCCTACTGTTTCATAATGCTGTTTCTGCGTATTTTGCTGGAAACCAGCAGCAGCTGGAACAGACTCTCAGACAATTCAACGTGAAATTGAAGCCACCAGGTTCTGACAAGCCATCGTGGCTTGAGGAACAGTGATCACTTTGTCAATGTAAAGAGACACTCAAACATGGAAACCCGAAAATGGATGGACGGGGATGTAAAAGTGATTTGTATGAATGATTAAGACAAAAGAAGTAGTTGTTTTTAAGTTGCCAAACCTTGGAAAGATGCCTGGATAATTTAAAGCCAGAACGTCTTCAAATGAATATTAATTTTATCCAAATGGCTTATGGAAACTAACTGTGGTTACGTTTTACAGCTGCCTTAACTATCTCCTATACATTCAAAGTAATTTGTCGCAAAATTACAATATAAATCAATCACATTACTCACTTTGTGTAAAAACGTTCACATTTTCTGAGGCATTCATAGTCATATTCACAAAACTGGTCCATATCCAGTGAGCACCTCGCAGGCCAGTTTATATACTTTGTTTTATCATAGAGTAGAGCCGAAATGAATGAATGTTGTGCTTGTGCGTTTGTTTTTAATGTAAGGTTGTTTGAAGGAGGTATAAGAATGAAAAATTGCTCATGGTATGTCATAAGAAGGTTAATAATATATTTATATTTATGTAAATTGTGAAGTCCCATCTATGAAATTAAAACACGTTTGAAAGCAATGGAATCTAATGAGTGATATTTATCTTGTCTTAGGTGTCTCTCTGACTTTTACTGCCACATGGTATATTTTCCTTGTATTACACCATTTTTGATATTCATTCAGCCTGGTATTTTGTCTCCTTAAAATACTGTGGACTTTTATATATTTATACATATTTAATTATACAGTCCAGTCCTATATTTCCACACAAATGTGTTATGTTACGAAGTACAATCGTGTAATAAAATGTACATAAATCGGCTTTTTAACTCAAGAAAAGAAAGAAACTGCTTTGATTTGATATTTTTCTTCTAAAATGTGCAATATTTTACAAAAATTTCATCGCTTCGACATTTAAATCCACGTAAAATTTTCTAGAAAATTTCAGATTAATGAGGTTAATTTTGAGAGATTCCGTTGCTAAACAATTTAAAATTGTAGCACCTGATGGTTTTACAGTCAGTCTGTGGTTTTACATTGTAATAAAGATTTGGCTCCGTAATTCGGGGTTAACCCATTACATTTTGCCTGTTTAAATATCAACCCGTATGAAACGGGCTTTGCCCAGAATTACTGTACAAGTAAACAGCCCAGCTTTCGGTTTCTAACGGTACTCGCTGTTAATGTGTTAATTTGGCTGATTACCCATTTACATGGTACTTTCTGAAATTTGAACAGTGACTGACACAGAGATTACGTCTGAAACAAGCGCTGACGAGTTCTGGGTGTGAGCTACAGGTAAACGAGCAGATGATTGCAACATCATTCTTCCGCAGAACGGCTATGCAGTAACCCACAGTCCCGTGTGACAGAGTAACATGGAGCATGTTTTTCTCGTCTGGAGTTTATAGCCAGAGTAAATTCGGATACTGTCAGACAGTAGTTTCTTTTGGGGGTCATTTGGATACCTCTCAAACGAGTAAGTAAATCATTTTTATGAATTAAAATACGAAGATACCACGGTGTTACCAAAAAGACCTTAGGCGATAAAGTCTTTTTTTCCATTGAGTAGGTTTTTATACAGTAATACTTTACAGTACCATTTAAGTTAGTATTATACTGATTGGTTAATCAAAATGTTGTCTAGACCTATGAACTGTGGTAAAAAACAAACAAACAAACAACCATGGTACTGAGAGATGTTTTTTAAGCTGTAAAGTTTCTACAGATATTGTCTTGGAGCTAACCCTTACTATCTAAATGTATAGTTTTTTATTATTAGTTATGTATATTTGTAATATATATTTTGACAGTCTTTGCATAAAAGTCAGATGTCATGTAAACTTAAAAAAAACCCTGTATTTGTACTGTACTGGTTTAGTTAGTTATGTACCCTCCAATGCTTATTACCTAGAGTTTCTTGTTTAACTTCCCTACCTACACTAATTGTTCCCTTTTCAGCTAAACTACAGCACATATTGTAGATGCACAGTTTCCATATGGTTTATTTTTCTGGCTTTTCTTTAAAAGGATGATGCAGCAGAATCTTTGCAAGTGACATTCAAATCATGATACCACCACCGCCGCCACCACCACCACCACCACCTAATGCCCCACCTCCCCCTCCTCCTCCTCCTCCACCCCCTGCCCTCTTGTCTGGTGGAGGCCCGTTTACCAGAGGTCCAATGCGGGCCTCTAGAATGCGTAATTTCAATTGGGAGGCCATACCTAAGGACACTGTGCTTGGCAAACATAACATATGGACGGCAGAGAAGAACAGTGAGTTTGAGTTGGACACCAAACGTATGGAGGAGTTATTCAGCCGCAATGACCAGAAGCAGATCCAGGCCACAAACCGCCGCAGTATACGGCAGCCCCCGAGCAATGCCTCAGGACCCGAAATGGTGAGTTCAGGTAGAATGTACCACAAAAGTTGTTTTGTACCTGCAGGCTTACAGTAAATGGGTGTTTCCAGACTCATTTCATCAAAGAGATTTGCATGTGCTTACATCAAGCTTGTCACTGGGGTAGGGTCAGTGACTGTCCCAGACAGTCTGTAATAGAGATGACTTTTAGTTAGTTGTAGCCTCTCTTAACTCATTTATTTTAGGTTTTATAATTGTTGATTACAGAGCTGACGGTGATTCAAGCTTCATATATTTTCATGCTGCATGCAGGAGGTGTCATAATTACTAGTTTTGCATAAACCGTTTCTCTATAGCCACTTATCTTTCATGTAGTGTATGAAAGTGTATTACTATCTATCATTCTATCTGTTCTAACGCTTTAATTTAGTTTTTTTGTGTGTGTGTAACCCAATGTATTTAGGTTAAGTCATGTTAAATAATCTTTTTGACTTCAATAAAATCTATAAATTTATTTTTTAATTGTTTTACCTAAAATAATCTTTTACTATTATGTTAAAAAGAAATTAATAATAATTTAAAAAAAAATAAATAAAGGTAAAACTGATTAAAGTAGCAATTGCTTGTTATTACTTTTTATAGTGTAAATTATGCATGCTATTTTGGATCAATTACTATTTTTGTCATAATTTCTCTCTTTGGTGAGTTTAGTGTATTAAATTCAGCAAAAGGTTATAACATTTTATCAAAGAACATCTGTTATATGTTGATAAACTGGCTTTACTTCTGCCAAAGTCACATGACACAGAACTAATTGGTAACTATTTCTAAAATCAGGTAGATAAGGGGAAAAGAGAAGTTTACTAAAAGTTCATTTAAAAAAACAGTCTGATTTCAAATTGGGACTGCCGTGTTTTCCATAAAAATCCTGTGTGATTGTTTTTCAGCATGTTGTTTGCAAAGATTTTACATTTTTTAGTGTCGTAATCATGATTTGTCATTCTGTGGCCCACAGCCAGAAAAAAACATCCTTGTAACTAGATTTGAAGTAACTTTCTCTTGCAAATAATGCTTCGAGTCATTCAAAAGACAGTGATGTGGCGTTTATGGACGCCACTCGACTATGTTTGTCCTTTGATCTGAACTCTTTTTAAAGGTGGAGTGATTTCTTCTTTTCTGTAAGTGTTTACATAAGGTGGACTCCACCAATATTGAATAGCTTTCATTTCAAAAACACCGTGATGCAGAGCATCTAATTTTACAACCGCTGAATCACATCATCACGACGTTCCGGTGATTATTCGTAATGCCAGAAATTAATAGGCAGGGTTGTTGGTATTCATAAATCATCATTAGTTTTTCATAGTTAATAAATGATGAAACACATTAAGGTGGAGAAAATACTTAGTACAGTCTGTTTACATTTATGTTAATGATGTAATGTACATTAAAAAAAACCATTGGTCTGAAAGCTGTCTTTGTCAAACATTTTTCATACAGTATAATGGATTTTTCCTTTGCCAGGTGACCATCCTCAACTCCAAGAAGAACATGAACATTGGTATCTTCCTCAAGCAGTTCAAAAGGTGAGTGTATCATGAAGGTGTATTAAGAAAAGCTCTCCATTTCGTCAGCAGATCCTAGGGTGGAAACATGCAGTAGTCATACGGTAGATTGCTCACATGTCTCTGCAAGCCGAATGAATTTCTTCTGACAACATCAGGCAGTCCATATCTTTTCTACCAGACTACAAGCATGAAAATAAGATGGGGTTTGCATCATTTACATGAACAGCGGTTCCCTTAATCATACAGTGTTTCTTCGCTGATATTGCTTAGTCGATTGTGATAGTTTAACTTTGACTTGTTAATAAATACATTAGCATTTTTAGTGCTAGAGCTTGTGATACCTGTTTGGTGTGCTCTAAAAAGCAAGATTGGGCTTGTCTAGTCCCGGTATTTTTTTAATGGTTGGCCAGGAAACGGGGATTAAGAGTATGTAGCAGTCAGAACAAGATGAAGTATGACTCACAGTGTGGAAGTCCATATGTCGCCCACTTCCTCTATACCGTTCTTACGGATGTGTCATTTGTTTTGGAGAACAATGCTGAATTTAGAATTGAGTTTTACAATGTTATCAGTCTATTTAAAGATGAAGTGTGTCTGTTCCACTAGCGGTGAAAGTATTGATTGATTTCATACAAGTTTCTCAGACATTCCCAGCAGCTGCCGTCGGATGGACAAACAGGTAGTCCCGCCCCCAAACTCATGTCATTGGTTGAGTCACTGTTGCTGTGTTGGGGCGCTCAAACAAACAGAGCAATGTTGACATGCCACAGAATAGCAGTGTTTACACTACTGTAAAATTAACTTACAAATATCTTAGTTGTCACTGCACATTAAGCTGCGATAGAAGAGCATATTTTCAGATAGAAAAACTAAACAATTAAATTCAATTAACATTTTATATGTATGATATGCATTTTATTTTATATTAAGATGTTGATGGTATTCTAATAGCATTCATTTGAATCACAAAGCTGAAAATTGAAATAGAATAAAAATATTTTTTAAAATGTGTGATGCATTTAAAAACAATGATTAAATGTTTACATTTTATTTTATTTATTTATTTATTTTGCATAATGCGTCTGCCTTAAAGGAATAATTCACCGAAAAATTACAGTTTTATGATCATTTACTCACCCTCAAACCTGTATGAGTTTCTTTCTTATGTTGAACATAAAAGAAGATATTCTGAAGAATGCTGGTAATCAAACAGTTGATGGTCCCCATTGACTTCCATAGTATTTCTCTCCCTATGGAAGTCAATGGGGACCAACAACTGTTTGATTACCAGCATCCAATTCCATTCAATCTCTGAAAAATTGGATATTTTGTAACTCCTGAAATAGTCTGTGGAGGCCCCGATCTGTAATTGTACCACATCTTTCTCCACAGGTCAGTGAGTGGAATGATTGATGACATTATCAACGGCAGAGGAGAAAGATTTGGTACTGGGAAACTGAAGGAGTTGTGCAAACTACTGCCAGAGGATGGAGAGGTGGGTGTAATATATATATCAGGGCCTAAGTTACACTCGTTGAGCAATTCCAAGGTTTTGATAGTGTGCCAGAGGCATTTGAATATACGCTTATGTACTTCAAAATTGAATACAAGTATCTTATGCAGCAATTTCATTTGAATTGCAAACTGAACTTTCATTTGATTTGAACTGAAAGCTTACTGTTATGTACGGCGTTTGCTTCATTTCATTAGGTGCGTCAGCTTCTTGATTTTAAAGGAGACTGTTCAACTCTCTCTGAGGCAGATCGGTTCATGGTACAACTTGTCAAAGTTCCTTGGTGGGTGTATACAGCCACAGAAAGACAAATATACACTTACACAACTGTACACAGAGCGCCTTCAATACTAAGTAATTTGCACAGTACTGCTCATGTTTTACCTCCATCGCCAGGTATTGATTATCAATACAAGACAGTGGAATTGTAGGTCACTGCAAATTACTTTAAATGTGAGTGAACTTTAGATATACCATCTTGAATATATTTCGTTGTTTGTTCTTCCTCTAGCTATGAGGAACGGTTGAACAGTTTAGTACTCAAAGAGGAATTCCCTCATTTTATGGATGAAGTGAATCACTCTATTGCAGTTATGACCTCTGCTGGACAAGGTAAGATTGATTTTTGTTTGAAGCTGTCTGCTATTTCCTATAAGTCAACATGTCTTCTTCCCTTTTTTTGAAGCAGGGAAGTCACACCTTGGTTTTAGTTTTCAGTAATTGCTTATTATTTATATATATTTATAATTTAGAATTATTATTTGTAATAATGTAGTAATGATAATAATGATAATAATTAATAATAGTATATATATATATATATATATATATATATACAGTGGGTACGGAAAGTATTCAGACCCCCTTAAATTTTTCACTCTTTGTTATATTGCAGCCATTTGCTAAAATCATTTAAGTTCATTTTTTTTTCCTCATTAATGTACACAGCACCCCATATTGACAGAAAAACACAGAATTGTTGACATTTTTGCAGATTTATTAAAAGAAAAACTGAAATATCACATGGTCCTAAGTATTCAGACCCTTTGCTGTGACACTCATATATTTAACTCAGGTGCTGTCCATTTCTTCTGATCATCCTTGAGATGGTTCTACACCTTCATTTGAGTCCAGCTGTGTTTGATTATACTGATTGGACTTGATTAGGAAAGCCACACACCTGTCTATATATAAGACCTTACAGCTCACAGTGCATGTCAGAGCCAAATGAGAATCATGAGGTCAAAGGAACTGCCTGAAGAGCTCAGAGACAATTGTGGCAAGGCACAGATCTGGCCAAGGTTACAAAAAAATTTCTGCTGCACTTAAGGTTCCTAGAGCATTGGCCTCATAATCCTTAAATGGAAGGCGTTTGGAACCGACCAGGGCCCTTCTTAGAGCTGGCCGTCCGGCCAAACTGAGCTATTGGGGGAGAAGAGCCTTGGTGAGAGAGGTAAGAAGAACCCAAAGATACTGTGGCTGAGCTCCAGAGATGCAGTCGGGAGATGGGAGAAAGTTGTAGAAAGTCAACCATCACTGCAGCCCTCCACCAGTCGGGGCTTTATGGCAGAGTGGCCCGACGGAAGCCTCTCCTCAGTGCAAGACACATGAAAGCCTGCATGGAGTTTGCTAAGATGGTGAGAAATAAGATTCTCTGGTCTGATGAGACCAAGATAGAACTTTTTGGCCTTAATTCTAAGCGGTATGTGTGGAGAAAACCAGGCACTGCTCATCACCTGTCCAATACAGTCCCAACAGTGAAGCATGGTGGTGGCAGCATCATGCTGTGGGGGTGTTTTTCAGCTGCAGGGACAGGACGACTGGTTGCAATCGAGGGAAAGATGAATGCGGCCAAGTACAGGGATATCCTGGACGAAAACCTTCTCCAGAGTGCTCAGGACCTCAGCCTGGGCTGAAGGTTTACCTTCCAACAAGAGAATGACCCTAAGCACACAGCTAAAATAACGAAGGAGTGGCTTCACAACAACTCCGTGACCGTTCTTGAATGGCCCAGCCAGAGCCCTGACTTAACCCAATTGAGCATCTCTGGAGAGACCTAAAATGGCTGTCCACCAACGTTTACCATCAACCTGACAGAACTGGAAGGTCTGCAGAGAATAGCAGAGGATCCCAAGTCAGGTGTGAAGAAACTTTGTTATCTTTCCCAAAGACTCATGGCTGCAGTAGATCCAAAAGGTGCTTCTGAACCACTGGTACTGAAAGGAGTCTGATATAGGACCATGTGATATTTCATTTTCTTTTTTAACCAATCTGTAAAAAATAATGTCCAACAATTACCATGTTTTTCTGTCATTATGGGGTGCTGTGTACATTAATGAGGAAAAAAATGAACTTAAATGATTTTAGCAAATGGCTGCAATATAACAAAGAGTGAAAAATTTAAGGGGGTCTGAATACTTTCCGTACCCACTGTGTATATATATATATATATACAATATATAAGTCTGTCTGAGATTTTTTTTTTTTTCTTTTTAATTTTTTTTTTTCAGGTTCTTATGTTTAATTTCAGTAATTTCACTTTAATGGCCGGTTATTAGTCAGTTATTAAATGCCTTATTTTCAAAAGGTTTTTGCATCTGAAGTCTTCAATATATATATATATATATATATATATATATATATATATATATATATATTGAAGACTTCAGATGCAAAAACCTTTTGAAAATACACACACACACACTTACTTTAAATATAATAATAAATTGTACTGACATTGCCTATGCAATTTTAACAGTTAAATCACAGATTAAACTACTGTATATTATGGCATTTGACTTAAAATATATTTACATTATAAGAGCTAGCCATGATTTTTAATTATTCCTTTTAAATTGAATTTAAATCAACTTTAAAAACACTGTCATACTGAATCTTTATCCTATTCATGTAGTTCCCTAGAACATGATTAAGTTTGATTCCCAGGAAACATAAAAAAGTCCAAACACATGGTAAAACTGTAGTACTTTGTTAATTAGTATTTTTGATTTATTTTGTTTCACCTAACCCATGTATGAAATTATTTCCAGAGCTGCTGGAATGTGCTGATCTTCATTCAGTCATTCGTCTGGTCTTGAAGACAGGGAACTACATGAACTCTGTGAGTACAGTCATGCCACTGTATCTAGTTACGCTTGTTAACAATGATTAAAGTCGGTCACCCTCAAAACAGCATAATGCACTGCACATGTAAGTGTGTTTACATTGTCATGAGATCTAATCGTTCTTTCCTCACTTCCACCAGGGAGGGTACGCTGGCAGCGCGGTGGGATTCCGGATAACGTCGCTTCTCAAACTAGCAGATACTAAAGCCAACAAGCCTGGAATGAACCTTATGCACTATGTTGCAATGGTAGCTATGCTGCTTAATATTATATTGTGGTGCCAGAACCACATAAGACACACAGCTTTATTTCCATTTTAATTCTTTTCTCATGTGTCTGTTACTACAGCAAGCCCAGAAGATTGATCCATTGCTGCTGAAGTTCCCAGAGCAACTACAGCACATTGGAGATGCAGCAAGGTTGGCTGTTTGAAAAATATGGCACTTCCTTATAATTCTTTTATTTTATGCAATTATTTTAATTGTAGCTGAATATAAACAATTACAAAAATCTGTTGATAAAGTTTTAAGAATACAACCAGCACTTTAACCAGTGTACGCTTTATATACTATTATACTATTTGTTAATCTTTTGAATAGCTTCTTTTTCAATTTTCAATTTCTTAATTAAAGTTTTGTATTGTTCTTTTGTCATTTTTAAAAAAAAAATATTTCTCTTGAACTTTAAAGAGAAATATTAATTCTATATCAGTTTTAGTTGTAGTAATTTTAGTACTTGTACTTCAGCTATCTTTCAATTAGCTGCCAAAGCAACATTTCTAATTTTTCTAGTTTTTCATCTAATATTTATATATTTTTACGGCTTTATTTCAAAAAACTTTTTATAGTTGTAGTTAACAATACTGATTGTAACAATAAAATGTGTTATGTGAAATTCTAGTGCTCAGTAATTTCATCTTGTGTCTTGGGAGACAAGCAACATTAATAATTTGATGTATTGCTTTAGCAAAATTCTTTCAATTGATCTGTAAAGGTCAACTTATTGTGCTCAATACTAAATTGCACTAAATTGTATAGTTTTTTGTATTTTAAAGCAGAATGATAATGTTTTGTTTATTTTAGGATAATGCTAAATACTCAATACTAAATTGCACTGAAATGCAAAAAAAGAATGAAATATTTTGTCTGTCTTCTGCAATACAGGATCCACAAGCAGGAAATCGAGTCTGATTTTCAAAAGGAAGTGAGTAGAGTCAAGTTGGCAAAGCAGAATGCTAGTAAACAGCCAGATTTGGAAGAACAAATGAGGGATTTTCTGCAGGTGAGGCATTTTATATATGTCACAAGTCCTCAAGTCTGGTTTAGTTTATCTCTGAATATGAGCATGCAAGTTTTTTGTCCAAAGTCTCTAGGTATGGTAACATACTATTGAGTCTATTGACTATTGATGTGCTGACACACGTTATTGTTAAATAACAGTGTCTACAATTTAGCTTTTCTTTGTCTTTTTTTTAGAATGCAGACACCAGGTTAAAGGAGGCTGAGGCGGCCTTCAAAAACCTTTCTGCCGTGAGTGATTCGGTAGCGGAGTATTTCTGTGAGGACCCCACTCAGTTCAAACTTGAGGAGTGTTGCTCCATTTTCTACTCGTTCTGTGAGAAGTTCAAACGAGCAGTTCAGGTAATTGCACCATCTAAAGATGCATTCTGGGTACTCCAAGTAAACATTTTACATGTGAAATGTTTTTACACCTAAAGAAATTAATAATACTTTTGAGAAAAATGTGTGGATTGATGTACTGAAATGATGTCTGAAATCTGAGACCACATTGAAAATATAGTTTAAACTTGGAAAACTTTTACAATTTTGAAAAATTTCAAACAAAGAAGTTAAAATATAATATACACTACACTAATTTTGAGATCAGTAAGATTTTTTAAAGACTTAATTTTTTTTTCAGCAAGGGCACATTAAATTGATCAGAAGGGACAGAAATTCTCAGTTTCCACAAAAATATTAAGCAGCACAACATTTTCAAAATAGATCAGTGATTTTCAATCCTGTTCCTCGGGACCCACTGCTCTGCACATTTTGCATGTCTCCCTTATCTGACACAATCGTTTGAGTTCATGGAGCTCTTTCCTAATGAGCTGATGATCTGAATCAGGTGTGTAAATTAGGGAGACATGCAAAATGTGCAGAGCTGTGGGTCCCCAGGAAGAAGTTTGAAAACCACTGAAATAGATGATAATTAGAAATGTTTCTTGATCACCAAATCAGCATATTAGAATCATGATTTCTGAAGGATCATGAGACACTGAAGACTGGAGTAATGATGCTGAAAATTCAGCTTTGCTGTCAAAAGAAGAGTTTTATACAATAAAATTTGTTAAATTGTAATAATATTTCACAACATTACGGTTTTACCATATTTTAGATCAAATAAATGCAGTCTTTGTGAGACTTCTTTCAAAACCATAAAAAAATCTTACAGACCCCAAAATTTTGAACAGTAGTACAGTTTACCAAAAGCTTCTGTATGACGCTTCATATAAATATTAGGGTCACTGTCATATTGGCCAACAAAACAAAGAAAGAATATTTGTGCATATGTGCACCTGTAACATCTGTACATTAGGAAAGAAGAAAAACTAAATATTTTTATTAAATATTTAAATAAAAAATGTTTTTTTAATTTAAATTTTAGATTTTTAATTTAGATTATTGGTATTTTTTAAACTGTTTAGATAGAAAACATTTGTTTCATGTTTTTAGTAATGGCTTCCACAGATATAATGATATTGTTTATCCTTTAGGTAAAACAGAGTTTTAAAAAAAGTATGACCTTATACCTGTGTCATTTCTCGATAACACTTTAAGGTGTCCTTGTTACACGTTACATGTACTTACTATTATAATAACAATCAATTATGTGTAATTACATGCAAGTAACCCTAAGCCAAACCCTAATCCTAACCTTATAGTAAGTACATGTAGTTAATTAATACAGCTTCAAATGTATAATTACACTGCAACCTTAAAATAAAGTGTAACCCATTTCTTTTCTCCATATAGGAGAATCTTGAACGAGAAATGGTGGAGGTGAAGCGCAGACAGCGAGAGCGTACTGAAATTGCAGCTAAACGACGTTCCACCGCCACCTGCTCCTCACGAGACAAAGACATTGAAGGAGTTGCTCTGGAGTCCATCCTACAGAGGTTCAACAGTCGCCAATCCCGCCGTAGAGCAGGGACCAGTTCACCCACACGGGGGAATCTTACTGAGACCACCATACCAGAGAAACGCCCTGCTGACAACAGAGAGGTCAAGAGAGACAGCTGGATCAAAAGTGCCATGCAATCCTCTTTGATCAAGGAAAGCATTGATAAGGATGAGACGCCCAAGCACCCAGAGATTACAGTCTCAAGCCCGGTGCAGGAAAGTGTCAATTCCTCAATCAATCAGCGTGTCTCTGTATTCACGGTACAGGAGGAGGAAGATGTCCAGACAGAGATAGAGGTGCAAAATATGAGAGAGGTGTCACGGAAAGTTTTACAATACCAGTCCAGTCGAAGTAGTATTTCATCCGGCGAAGCCCTGTCACCGATCCTTTCTCCAAGGCAGACGTTCTTCCAGGAAGATAGAAGACTGCTGATCGTGACCATAGAAGAAAACAGCTCTAAATCCAGCTCTCTGCTGCAGAACGGCCAGATTATTAATCGCCGGCACACAATTGCACTTCCCGAGGCCAGTTGTGGAAATGCCAGCCAAGAGGATCTTTTCGTGCCTAGTAATCTAAATGCATCACCGGCTCCCTCTATAGGTGTTATCGGAAAAGGGAAATCTGTGGATTGCGGTATGATTGCCACATTGCAAAACTCTAGAGAGACTGTTAAAGATTCAGACACCAAGCCACTTGATTCTCAAGAGGAATCACAATCTGTTGACTCATCACAATCACAATCAGCCGAGCCGGAGACGAAGACTGAAGAGACAGTGCCTAGCTTGCAGTTTAATACTGGGAAGAGAAATAGCCAAACAATATCATTTAAAAGCACTAAGGAGGGCTTCAGCCTTATGTCTTTATTTAAGCGTTGGCGTGAAAAAGAAAAATCAAAAGAGTTTGATTCTGACAGCGTGGACCCATGATCTTAAATAAAACATGTTTTCTATTTATTCAAGCATTCATGCTGGGGTTATGGAAAACAAGCTTGGTGCTCTGTCACTGTTTGCTTGTTAAAACAGTGAATGGACATTTATTTCCATTGTCTACTATAAAAGGAGAAAAAAATAATCCACATGCAATTACATAGCATCCACTGGCTCTGCACCCACCTACTTGAAAGTGAAAGTGACGTGACATTTGGCCAAATATGGTAACCCATACCCGGAATTTGTGCTCTGCATTTATCCCATCCAAAGCGCGTGCACACGTGCGCACGCACGCACACACACACACACACGGAGCAGTGGGCAGCCATCAATGCTGCGGCGCCCAGGGAGCAGTTGGGGGTTCGGTGCCTTGCTCAAGGGCAACTCAGTCGTGGTATTGAGGGTGGAGAGAGCGCTGGTTTTTCACTCCCCCCACCTACAATCCCTGCTGGACCTGAGACTCGAACTCACAACCTTTAGATTACGAGTCCGACTCTCTAACCATTAGGCCACGACTTCCCCACTTCCACTCACTATTTCAAATCTACATTCCCTCCAGAAGTCTGAGATCCGCTAGTGAGCGACGCCTCATGGTGCCATCACAGAGAGGCACAAAATCACTTTCCAGATCATTCTCCTTCACTGTTCTTGACTGGTGGAACGATCTTCCCACCCCAATCCGGATTGCTGATTCCCTGACAATTTTAAAGTGACAGCTGAAAACTCATCTCTTTCGACACTATTTTTCATCCTGAAATTAATAAAAAAAAAAAAAAAGAAAGAAAAAGAAAAAAAATCTTTCTCTTTATTTACTCCTTCCCTTTCTAGCTTGTAATTATTTGGAACAGTGCCTGAAACTTGGTATTACGAGCACTTTCTGTGTCTGTTTGCCTCTTTAAAATGAATCGCTTTATGTATTCCCAATTGTAAGTTGCTTTGGATAAAAGCTTCTGCAAAATGACTAAATGTAAATGTAAACGTAAATGCATCCAAAACACATAATGAATTCAAAAAGATCAGTTGAAAATGAGAAATTTTACTTGCAGTGCTCTTTATTCAACACAAGGGGGCTGTACATGACAGTTTTCCATGATAATACTGCATCTGTATATGCAAAAATGAACCATTCACAATGCCAAGACTAAGAGTAATTATCCTTATTTTAGATTATAGACTGAGCAATCAAAACAGCTGGTTGTTATTCACCACATAAAACCACAAATTGTAACAAAAATATTTTTCTTTGAAAATATGTACTCTTTGAGTACACAATCAGACAATGTATTGTCTGATGAATAATTTAATGTTTTATTATTATTAACTGTTATTATTATTATTATTATTCTATTGACCTGATGTGGCTCGTACCACATTGTGTTTCAGAAAATTGCCTCTGAATGGTCATTGTAGGTCTGAAATGATGACAGACCAGTTCATGGATCAAAGCACTCGCCTACATGTTGAAATTGGGAATAGAGAGTTTCATGTAATTTATGGTTTTCAATGCTCTAGAAATGAAAGAAGGCCTTTTATTTGAGTCGTTGCTGGTAAAACCTCTGCATTTGATTCTCAATATAAGATTTCAAGAAAATTTAGAGACCATGTTCCAGTTAGGAGTCAATCATACACTAAGATGTTTACGTGGATTTTTATATGGTGTTATCTTCCCTGTTTTTAGGCCAGCTATATTCATCTTTTTGTTTGTATGTATGTGTGTGTGTGTGTGTTATATGACCACAACAAGATCTCCTGTGCTACTTGATGGTCTTAATGTTTTAGCCTGCAGAGCTTCTGACTAATGAGAAGCTAAAAGGGGGCTTATCCTCGAAAAAGACACCGAGGCTTAGTTAGGGAGAATAGATAACGTCATAGGGTCCCCATAGGTCTGCATTTGATGGTCTAAGTGCATTCTAGACAGCCTGAGACCCTGTGAGGGTGGAGTTTTGGGGGAGGGGTATGAGTGAATCATCATCATTTTCAAAGAACTGAAAATAAAGGGTCACACGTTAATTGAATGTCACAACATGCTATGGTTATAGGACAACTGATCCTGAAAATGACTTATTGGAATGTGTCTGACAGGTTTTGGTGGCTTAAAAAAAGCCTAGGAATTGTGCATATGTATGATTTCATGCTGTTACAGTACATGTCTAAATGCTGGATGCTGTTGATTTCAGATGCTTGAATTGTTTAGAGATGTATTTAATTTCTTTAAATATGGAATGATAGATCTTTATCTCAGTATAAAAACACAAAAATATTAAATTATTATAAAATAAAACACAGAATTTTGATTAACCAATATTTAATAGTACAACTCCAATTCCAGATAAGTTGGGACATTTTGTAAAATGCAATAAAATCAAGAATCTGTGATTTGTTAATTCTCTTTAACTTTTATTTAATTGACAAAAGCACAAAGAAAAGATTTCCAAAGTTTTCTTGTTTTTGACGCCTGCAACACATTCCAAAAAAGTTATGACAGAGGCAAAATAAAAGTGAAAAGTTATAGAATATCCATGTTAAACTGTTTTGAAACAGTTCACAGTAAGCAGGAGAATTGGTAATAGGTCAAGGTATCATGTTTAGGTATAAAAGGAGCACATCAGTCTTTGCAAGCAAAGCTGGATCATGGCTCATCACTTTGTGCCAAATTTCAAGAGAAGTGTCAAACAAATTAAAAATCACATTTCGCAATGCAAAATTGCAAAGAATTTAGGTCTTTCAGCAAGTACCATACATAATACTGTGAAAAGATTCAGGAAATCCAGAGAAATCTCAGTACATGTAGGGCAAGGCAGGAAACCTCAGTTGAATGTGCTTGACCTTTGAGCCCTCAGATGGCACTGTATAAGAAATCGTCATGCTGCGGTGTTAAATATAGCCACATGGGCTCAGGAGTACTTCAGAAAACCACTGCCATTTACCACAGTCTGCTACTGCATCAAGAAATGCAACTTGAATATATGTTACTCTAGGAGAAAGCTATACATTAATTCTGGGCAGTGATGCTGCCGTGTTCTCTGGGCCAGAGCTCATCTCAGATGGTCAAAAAGACAGTGAAAATGTGTGCTGTACTCAGATGAGCACACATTTCAACTTGTTTCTGGGAAAAATGGATTTTGCATTCTCAGTCCCAAAGACCAAAGGGACCATCCAGACTTTCATTAGCGACAGAAGCGAAAGCAAATGTCTGTCATGGTATGGGGGTGCAGCAGAGCAAACGGCATGGGTGACTGGAATATGTGCAAAGGTACTATTGACATGGAGGCATATACTGGGATTGTACAGAGACATATACTGCCATCAAGATGATGTCTTTCATGGGAAGTCCATGGTTATTATATCAAGACAATGCCAGGTCTCATTCTGCATGTGCTACAACAGCGTGGTTTCGTAGACAGAGTGAATGTCCTAGACTGGCCAGCAGATCTGTCTCCTATTGAAAATATATGGCTCATCATGAAAAGGAGAATCAGACAACAACAATCACAGACTGCTGAGCATCTGAAGTCTTGTATCAAGCGAGATTGGACAAAAATTTTACTTGCAGAACTTTAACAATTAGTATCCTCAATTCCTAAACAATTAAACATTGTAATTAAAAGGACCGTTGATGTGACACAGTGTTAAACATGCCTCTGTCCCAACTTTTTTGGAGTGTGTTGCAGCCATCAAAATCAAAATTTGTTCATATTTACAAAATACAATTATGTTGGTCAGTGAAAACTTTGGAAATCTTTTCTTTGTACTTTTGTCAATTAAATAAAAGTTAAAGAGAATGAACAAATCACAGATTCTTGATTTTATTGCATTTTACAAAATGTCCCAACTTCTCTGGAATTGGGGTTGTATAAAAACAAAATAATTTTAACCAATATTTTGTCTATTGGTTGAAAGTATAATATAAAATTAAAAATAAATAAATAAATAACATCAGCTTTCTTTTCTTTTTCTTTTTTTGCCAGAGCACACCATATGATGCACATGACGGACAAATATGTAATAATGTTAAGTCTATCTTAATGTCTGCTGACGTGGCTCGGGAGACAGTCTGCCTCTGCCATCTGGCTGTCTTAGGCTGGATGCAGTCTCCATAGCAACCACCACCTTCATAATGAAAGCCCAAGACTTCAGTCTTACCTCCCCCTCCCAACTGTAAACAAAGCCCAACCCTTAGACTATGCAGCCTTATAACCCCACCCATACAGCCTTACTTTCAGTCACATCATATATGGACATAAATTGATTTTTTTTTTTTTTTTTTTTGGCAGAATTGGGTTGAAGAAAAAAAAAAGGACCAGATGTTTTCCTATCTTAAGACGTCTTTCCAGGGTGTGTACTACGATGTCTTCTCCCCTTTGGAATTAGTGTTGGAATGTGATTGCTATTTTCTTGCAATTTTTCTTTTTCTTTATTTTTTCTTTCTTTCTTTCTTTCTTTCTTTTTTTATAGACGCATTTTTTGTTGTTGTTTTTTTACAAAATGGTTGGGTGATTGATAACTGATAACACTTGTTTACACATACAGGCATTTACCGCTGTAAAGTATCATGAACAAATCACTTACCGAATCTGTTTTTTAAACTTTTTTTTATATAGATTCAAAGGATTTTGGGATGAACCAAAAGCCCCACAACTAGTAAATCACCCCTTTTCAGATACATTTTAAATCATTACATATTCCAAAACACGAACTCTTATTGGCTATCGTAGCTCCTCCTATTCCAGTGCTGACCAATGAACGAACATCTTTTGCATTCGCACACGCCCACAATCTCAGTTCACTATCCCCTCCTCACCGACTCTCCCATTCGGAGAAGAGGACTGCAGTTTTTCATGAGAAAAAAAAAACGTAAAAACCGGATTATTTATCGGATATTGACAATGAAAAACGCTTTCTACCGCTATCCATGCTGACTCTTCTCTAAACTCGGCCCAAATTTCACGTGAGTACACTAGTTTCTTACCGTCGCCTCTGCCCAAATTAGACTCATTTTGTCGTTGCGGTGAATGCGTTGATACATATGTTGAATAATTCATTGACATTTGTACAGGAGACACGCATCTCTGTTGATTGACGGCTGAAATCAGCCTCTGTTTTTGTAAAGGTTACCCACAGTTTTTACGGTCTTTCAGTGTCCACCATCTCCGAGGATGTGAGGAAGTCTTAAAATATCTGCAGGATGTAGATTCCCCTTTATGTCATGGGGCTGTGCTTTAGGTCAACGAGTTTGACACAAGATCTGTGACTGTCTTCATTTCCATTGTTTCACTGTGAGTGTAGAATGAATGTCATGGCATCACATATTATTTGCACTTTTTATAGCTGTTACTGTCCTTAGGCTGTGACCACTCCTGTATAGACATCTTTTGTGTATTTTGTAAAGTTCATGCAAGGCCTGCTGATGAATCATCTGAATTAGGTGCATTATATGACTTGTATGATGTATATTTTAAATGACACTGCATGTCTTTACTAGAGATCGATCATTTATTTATTTTTTTTACTTCTAAGTGCCCTGTAACCATTTTAAAGTGATTATTGTATTTTGAATTAGAATCTATGTTTGATTTTTGACACAATGGAAACAAATAATAGTTTACAGAAACAAAAACACTTTATGCATTTTGATTATTTAAATAATAATAAGAATATTCTTGACAATTATGACAAAATGATTTTTCCATTTAGTGTTAAACCTGTTATTAACAAACAGTTATAAATATATACACTGTAATCTATCTTTCTATCTATACAGATCTATTCTAGTATTTAGTACAGTATTATTATTACTGTAGTATTTAGTGCATTTAGTTTACTGCAGATGCTACTGAGAAATCAGGTGCAGTCTTACTGTACATCTAAATGGCCCTTGTTGTCTGCAGCATTTATTCCCTCAAAAGTCTGTCTTAAATGGCTTTTACAGTTTTTTTCAGGCAATTCCCTCCATCATGCACCATTGCTCATGCATGACATGAATTTCTCTAGAGAAGTGGGAAAAATTTAGTCCCTTATAGTGTTCCATGCATTAGTTGTTTTACTATTTTTGCAGTTTGTCAAAGCAAGTGCATTAAATATTTCATTTGGTGTAAAAGCAGCACACTGACTAATTGGGGTTGTTTTAAAAATGACAGTTTTGTTAGTGACAAAGGCGGTACAATTATGCTGAACAGGTTGCCATGTTGTATTAATACATGCAGCGATTAAAATGATATTTAATGTATATATATATCATACTTTCTGTGGTCAATCATGTTGATTTGTAATCTGTATACTGAATGACAGACTACACAATCGTCAGACAGGTGTGGCATTGAATGGATTTGCCACAGTAATGATACAATAAGTCCATTCATTTTCCAAGGAGCTACTAGTTTAATGTTAAACCACATGAAGAGACTTCATAATCGTTTTCCATTACACCTGTTTTGTATCCTCTACCAAAAACACCTATGTAAAGTGGGAATCTGCTAAAATAAAGTAGAGACAGTAGTGTTGAGAAAGTTTCACCAGCCCGTCTGCTCAATATAGCAGCTGTTGCCTGCTTTGGCACAGTAAATGCTCAGCTGTTTCTTGCACAGTGTCTTCATCTGATTGAGAAGAAGGATGAAAGTGTAGTCTTTACGTCAGCAGTTCCACATTTTTCCCCAGCTACAGATTATGCGTTATCTAACTGAATTATCACTGACATGTAGAAATGTTTTGCTGCAGTGGTGTGAGAATCTCCTTCAGCTCTGAGTAGGATGTTAATGCATATTCAGTGACCTTTTGTTGTTTGCTTTATAAATGCTGCTAAATTCTGAGCCTAGCGGGTTGGATAGCGAGATGCTACACTATAAGTAGACTTATACCCCATATGTGATGAAGATAACATTACTGGTTACTGGTGTTGAACGTGATGATTGCAACAAAATGAAATCAGCTGCTGTTGAAGGTGCATTTTATCCAACAAGAAGAATAGCTGTGGAGAAGTCTATATTCTGCTTGTCTTGTCATGTTTAGTGTCTGTACAGGGATTGGCGAAGGTTCGTGCTGGACACATGCTGTCAGGTTGATGTTACGCAAAGCAGACAGACAGACAGCAGCCCGTTCCAGGTGAATCGATGTGCGAGAATCACATCTTCATGTGAGTGACAGTTTACTCTGCAGTCCTGCCATTGAGTTGACAGGGGGCTGGGCGGCGCCCAGTGGTCTTGAATATTTTGACCTTGCAGAAATGTGTATTTCTGCGTGTGTGTGCAGAATTTAACTTGTTACACATAAGTGCACTCATGCATCACAATGAATCCAATCATGCTGACTAGATTTGTCTTGGTAGTGTGAGATTGATTTTATTGGATGTGTTGGATCTCTCTCCCTCTTACCCTGTGCAGTCAAAGTAATGATACATTTAAATAAGACTTTTTTTGGAGTCATTTAAAGTAGTTTTCAGATTGACTGGTATTGTTTTTACAACTGAATGATTATTCATTAATGTTTAATTTCTGTTTTTCCCAGCGTAAGAGCTAAATAATCATTGGACTACAAAATAAAAACCACATAACCACACACAACAGAACATGATATATATATATATATATATATATATATATATATAT
>JAFVLL020008521.1:0-23740 GCA_021397915.2 Tor tambroides
GTTCATGTAGTGCAGAGACCGAAAATCACCGCGAGTTCACGCGTGCTTCAGTATTTGTGTAAATTAGTAAACAAAACCGCGTCTCCGCCATTCATAAATACCGAGGCTAACGGAACACGCAAGATTCATATTTAAATCGTCTTCTTGCGTTTTAATATTCACATACACTAGTGACTAGTCCATATCGCGATTCGAATAAAGTGACAGACCTTTTATTCATCCAAAAATTGACAATTCCGTGGCATTCCGCGCTATAGAGTAAATTCAGTTTTTATGAATGGACTCCGCCATCCTGTCCGCGTTTTCGCGGAAACCATATGACTCTAGAAATGTAAGCACACTTCAGAACATTTCGGTTTGCCCTGTGTGTTGTGTTTTAAAGAGTTGCAGGGACATCATCCATCTCTCTCTCTCTCTCTCTCTCTCTCTCTCTCTCTCTCAAATGCGTTCTCAGGTACCGAAATTTGGTACCAAATGATTTAATGTGAATCGATACTCGGTAGTACCGACGCAATTCGGTCGGTACCCTTAAAAGTACCGAGTTCGGTACCCAACCCTAATAAACATAACATTTTTCTTAAATATATACATGCATGTGTGTGTATTTATATATACATAATAAATAAACAGTACACACACACACATATATATTATGTAAACGAACTTTTATTTTGGATGCAATTAATCGTGATTAATCATTTGACAGCACTATTTTTTTTTTATTGCAGTCAGGGTTATTATCATTAACTAAAACCATAAAAATGTTAATTACTTGAATTAAGATAAACATTATCTGAAATAAAATAGAATATTAAAAACTTACTAAAATAGGTAAAACTAAATAAACAAAAACAAATAAAAACTATACAGAGTAATTCAACTAATTAAATTGCACAAAAAAAATGAAATGAAAAAATAAAATGAAAACAGAAAATATACAAATACAAAAATAATTCAAAATATCACCTATAATAGTATATTAATAATACTAGCACTAGCTTAAGTTCTAGTTTTTATTCATTTCCAGTTTGTAATTTTAGTGCTTGAACTTTAACTAAGCAACATGTTGCCTTGGAATAAGTTGTTCATCTGTTATTTATGTAAAATTTGATTTCAGCTTTATTTGAATTAAGAACAGTATTTGAATAGTTTTACTGATCTGCATCCAGACAGAGCTGTGATCTGACTCACCCGCACAGAGTCTCTCCGAAGCCTGAGCTTCCCCGCCTGCAACAGAGAAAGCCTCAGTGTGTTTCTGCAGCGGTTTGCTGAAGTATGTTTCAGATAATAAGAACTTACAGGCTTCCATTCTGAAGAGACTTCTGGACTGTGTTCAGGCCAGTCCTCCACACACCTTTCCTGTAAAGCACGTTTGAAGCACGTAGGCGTATTTGTTTTACAAATCACACATACCATTTGAAGAAATATGAATCCATATGAGGGTGTTTCTTCTACTACAGGAACTTTTTTTATTTTTTACTTAACATTGTTCCTTGCTGTTACATGAAAGTCAAATTAAAACATTTCCTAGACTTTTTTTTAAAGAAATGCTTCATATTTACAATGTGTCAAAATTATATGGAAATTGTATTCCACAAATACTTAAACCATTATTTTTATTAAAAAAAAATAAAATAAATAGATATAGAGAGACACAGGGACTGAGTGGAATGCAAACACACCTGACCGATGAGAAGAACGTCCTCATACACCTGCAGCTCGCTCTCTGTCTCAGCCGGCGTGATCTGATCATAACAACACGATTCATCACAATCATTTCACAATCATTTCACAATCATTTCGCTCCATCCATGTGTGTGTGTGTGTGTGTGTGTGTGTGTGTATGTGAGTGTGTGTGTGTGTGTATATGAGTGTGTGTGTGTGTGTGCGTGCGTGGTGTGTGTGAGTGTGTGTGTGTGTGTGTGTGTGTGTGCGTGCGTGGTGTGTGTGAGTGTGTGTGTGTGTGTGTGCGTGCGTGTATGTGAGTGTGTGTGTGCGTGCGTGGTGTGTGTGAGTGTGTGTGTGTACGTGCGTGTATGTGTGTGTGTGTGTGTGTGTGTGTACTGGTTTTTGTGGTTTACGGGGACAAAATGTGTTTAATGACATGGGTATGACAGAAGTATTACAATTTGAAGGTGGTTTATGAGGACACTGCCTATGTCCCCGTAATTCAAAAGGCTTAAAAAACATACTAAATGGTGTTTTTTTGAAAATCTAAAAATGCAGAAAGTTTCCTGTAAGGGGTAGGTTTAGGTGTAGGGTTGGTGTAGGGCAATAGCCCATACAGTTTGTACAGCAGAAAAACCATTACGCCTATGGAGAGTCCCTGTAAACCACAAAAACAAACATGTGTGTGTGCGTGTGCGAGTGCGTGTGCGTGTGCGAGTGCGCGTGCGCGTGCGCGTGAGTGTGAGTGTGTGTGTGTGTGTTTGTGTGCGTGCGTGCGTGTGTGCGTGCGTGTGTGTGTGTGTAAATATTAGGTTACTTATAAGGTTTTCAAAAGGCTGCTTTACCTACAACAGTGTCTGACCAGAAACATGTTAAAAAAGAGACATTTTTACTTCATGTTGATATTTTTAATTGGATTCTGTCATTTAAAAATTAAAATTTAATTCTGAAATGGGAATTTTAAGAAGACACGAAGGTGACATGGCTACAATAGTTGATAAAAAACAATTATCTTTTATCATCAAATTATTTAATCTTTCACTTATTATTATTATTATTTAAATATTATAGATAAATGCAAATATAAATAAAAATACATTTATAATATTATAAATAAATGCACATATAAATAAAAATACATTTATTTATATTAAAATGATTTTATAAATTTATTTACAAGTATATGTTTTACTTGCTCCTCATGTCACCTGTATTTCTCTCTGTACTACACTTTTAGGTTTATACAAAATATAGCAACATGAAACACTTAAATCAACTAGATAATGTAAAAAAAAAAATACCTCTTTACAGTAATTTTGTTTTGTGTAAACATGCATTATATTGTATTGTACAATATTTACACAAGTTCAACTTACATTTTTATTCTTTTTTTATGTTTACATGTCATGATATTGTAGCAATAAAAAAGAAAACAAAAGCGAGAGAAACATGAAAGAATGAATGAGTCTGGATCTATCTGAACGAGCGGCAGCATAAACGTGAATATTATCATCAAATAACATCAAACGCTGTCGATAACCATCAGCTAGAGTTCATCTCCCGCAGAAAACGATGCAGGAAATGAAAGGTGTGAAAGGGAAGCTGAAGGAGATCTACAGTACCTGAGAGAGAGCAGGAGGCCGGTGGAGGCTCCTCAGGGCTTTACCGCGAGGAGCAGCTCTGGGCGGACGCCTCCTGAACATCTACAAGAAGAAAACATTTCACACTTCGTTTATGGGGAGAAATAAAAGGGTCTCATAAACACCTAAAGACCCCAAGAAATGATCCGACGAGCACAAATTTCCTTTCTGTGTTGACATATTTCCTGTTGAAACAAGAAGTCTGGGCTACTTATTGCTAGAAGGCATTTTATTGGACAAAAATCTACATGTATAATCAATATTTTTGTTTGTATGAGAAAAAATGTACATTGAAATAAATAAACAAACAAATAAATAAATAAATACATACATAAACAGATACTTGTTTAAATAATTATTTACTTATTTACTTAATTATAAATTATGTTATTCTATATATTATTAACTGTATTTTATTATTTATTTTTTTTCTCCCCAAAATCAACTAAAAGTATAAATTGGATGATAAAAAAAAAACAAAAAAAGAAACAGGCTCAATAGTATTTTTTTATTTAATTTTTTTTTTTTAAAGAGCAAAACTATATTAAAATATTAAAATAAAACATTTTAAAATAAATTTTAAAGAGTTTATGTGAGTTAGGATTATTATAATTAACTAAAACTAAAATAAAATCCATTCAATCAATCAATAAATAAATATATATATGCTGCTACATAACTTATTTTATTTAATTTAAAGTACTAAAAAAACTGAACAATAAATAAATAAATAACAAAAACACAATAAAATTGAATATAACTAGACCTATAATAACTAAATAAATCCACAACTAATTCAAAATAGTAATACAATTATAGGGTTAATTCAGGATAAATTTTTCTCCAGTCAATGCAAAAAGTGTCTCAATTTATCTGAATTGACCCTAACAGGATCTTAGAGATACTTAAATAACACTCAAAATAATATGAGTATGGATGCTAATTTAGTTAATTTTTAGAGAATATAGATGAGCTCAAAACTAACAAATACAGACTAAAATCATTTGGTCTTCATTAGAAAGACGTTCTCACCAGGTCTCCATTTGAGATGTTTGTGGACGGTGTTGTCTCTTGAACGACCCCATTTTGCAAAGCATCATGGGAAATGCCAATGTCGTGTTTTGTATCTTGACGGGTGAACAGTAGATCATTGCTCTTCTGTTTGGACTGGACTTCATTCTGAGGGTCGAACAGAGGATCGAACGCCTCGATGTCGGAGACTTTGGCTGCTGCGGTGGACAAGGACGTCTTGAAAATATCATCAGATGCCGGGCTGGAATTAGAAACGAACAGAGAGGATGTGGATAGTGAAGGAGTCTCGAAGAAACCGTTCGTTTTAGTTGACGTTTCTTGGAAAACGTTGGCAGGATCGGCTGATGAAGCTGGGGAGGGCATGGCTTGGAATTTCTTCTGTCGGGATAGGATGAATTCCAGGAGAGGGTCTCTCTGATTGGCCGAAGAGCAGGATTCTGTGTTCTGATTGGCTGAGCTGCTGTGTGCTTTCTCTTTAAAAGGCTGGAAAATGTCTGTCTCTTCACCCCAAACGCCTGATGCTGACGAGGTTTGAAACCCATTCGGTGTGTCATCTTTATAAAACTCAGGCGGAGGAAACAAAACCCAGTCTGGAGCTGGGAAAGGATCGTCTGAAAACTCAGGCATCTGATGAATGCCGTTGCTTTTGGTTAAACTCGTCACGTTCGGTAACACATTGTTCTCCTCGTCAACCGTTTTCACACCACAGTCCTGCAAAAACAAACATATTCAACAGGACACGGCAGGATTTCAGTGCCATATAATGAGCTTTGACTAGCTGAGATCTGAAACACAAGTTCATTTTTAGATGCAATATAAAGTTTTCTTTCTATTTTACTTCAAGCTCACCTGAAATGTGCGGTTTTCTCTGATTGTATTAATAGCATTTAGATCTCCATTCACTGGACTCTGAGAAACAAAGTATTTTATTGTATTCAAGGAAACAATCCATCTAAATAGTCTGGGTCAGTAAGATGTTGTCTTCTGCTCACCAAAGCTGCATTTATTTGATCAAAAATCCAATTAAAACTGTGAAATATTTTTATAACTTAAAACAGGATACATTTTATTTTTCAGGATTCACAGATGAATAGAAAGTTCAAAAGAACAGCATTCATTAGAAATGGAAATCTTCTGTAATGTTATAAATGTCTTCACTGTGACTTTTGATCAATTTAATGCGTCCTTGATGAATAAATGTATTAATTTCTTTAAAAATCTTACTGACAGTAAAGTTTTGAATGGTCTCTGATACCTGTGGGCTTGAATAAAAAGGATTCCAGGAGCTGCTGCTGATCCCATTCTAGAGGAGAGGAACATCAAAATGAAAGAGTTTAGACTGGATAAAAAGAGCAAAACATATAAATAGGCTCTACTTTGCACATTTAAATGTTTATTTCTCTCTCTCTCTCTCTCTCTCTCTATTATTCCATGCATCTACAACTCTTCGGTTTTATGAGCTGTGTATTGGACTGGCTCGACTTTGATATTCAAAAAGAGATAAGTTAATTCTTCTTAAATAAATCAATCAATCAATCAATCAGTCTAGCTGAAGCTAATCAGAATCTCACCTCCATAATCAGACCTGAGACACCAAACAGCGAATCACCATCCTGTGAATGGAATAAGGTTCAATAATGTCCATTAACAAACAAGCCAGTACAGAAACTGAGATAGATTGTATTGCACTTTATCTATTTGCATCTGTGATTTCAATTACAGTGCTTATCTTTAAAGGCCATTTTTTTTCTATAAATGATTTTGTTTCTCCATTTCAGCAGCACTTATATACAACAAAGCATACAGTTTTATACCTCTATATTCTGAAGGGTTTTATTGAGGGGTTTCTTCATATATCATACGGCCTAATTATAGATATAAAAGATTGTATTCCTAAAAACATGATGAAAATGTATTTGTTTTTCTGTCTGTTGACAGTATTTTCTGATTTCTGGCGGAAAAATCCAAAATTTCTTCTGTATAAAACTTTAACCCTAATATGTGAATAAAACCAAAAAATAATGTTGAACCTGGCTTCACTTAGTTTATTTGTATATTAAAACAACTTTTTTTTTTTTTTTTACTGGATTCACCCTGTTAGAGTTAGGTTTGTGTCTTGCATTAAAACGATGCTTATCGTTTGATCACGAAGAGCTGCAAAAGCAGTCATATTCATATTTCAGCAATGTAAGCATGACGACGCACAGAAACTCAAAATACGTGACGTCAATGATGACATACACATGTGCAATACTCACCATACATAACGTGGAGCTAAAATAAGCTATAATATAGCCTGGGAGTTATTTTAATGACAATCGAGCAGAATGCGATGAATTTATCTCAAACAACATCAGTATTTACAACATTTGCAAAGTCGTCAGCATCTGCAACAGTGTTAGCTAGCGACATTTTCTTTGTAAGCTCAACGCCTGCTGTATTTAGTAGAAATATTGATATTGTAAAAGAAACACGCGCGGTTGTGATTTAGTAACACGTTGTGCATCTCGCGATCTAATTCATTCTGCCTGTTTGAAGCATTTTATAAAACAAACTTACCATTTATCCAGTGAGGTTTCCAAAGAGGCTTCCAGGAAACGTGTGAAAGAAATAAACCTCTCACCAAACTTGTTATTAAAATGAACGCAGCGCCTCGTTTGCGTCGCGCAACAGATGAGCTTGAGTCTCGATCGCGCCTCCTCCGACATTCACCTGAGCGAAACTATGTGAACCTACCTGTCCTGTCGAGCTCAGGTAGGTCATATGTCATAATCCTGACATCTGAGAAACTCAGCTGAACCCGGGCAGAACATCAAAACAGGAAAGGACCGCATAAATAGATTCAACTAATGCAATAATAGCATGCGATGCGCTCACGAGCTTGAGACTTGTTCAGAATATAAGCATTGCAAACACTTTAGGACTGCGTTTGAATTTAAGGACCTTTGCCTGATAATGTTTACCCATCATACACATTAAGTATAATTAAGTATAATCTTCTCCTCCTTTATCAGAATCATCACCCTGCAATTTGAGAGCTTTGGGAATGAACCCATTTTTACCAACCCGGCACCTTTTCTAAGACTACAATGACATTATGCATTTCAAAATAATGAGCCATACATCTGAAGGTTAAATGCCATCTAATCTCAGCATTGATTCACTTGGCATCCAGCTCTTTGGTTATGGCGAAGAATTCGTGTCTTGTTCCTATTTCTTCTTCTAACCTACATAATTTAGGCACATTCTCTGTTTTATCAAAAGAGGGCAGTAAACAATCACTTTCAACTGTAAACGCAACTGTATGATTAATATTGATGCTTATCATGGCCGTTTTAGCTGCTAGATAAGTTACAGTGCTTTCCAAAAGGCATAAATAATAAATATTTAGAAAAAAATAAAAACATTTTGCTTTGTACAGAATAGACAAGCTTAAAATATCATATGGCACAAGGTCATGAACAGAATGAATGTCCAAATAAATGAAAGAATGAATAAATAAATAAACGTTGATTAGCAGATATTTTAATATTGAAAACAACATTATTTATGTCATTCTACCTTGTGCAGTATTGGTTTAGACAGTCTTAAAGGAAATCATGCAATTAACCCCTTAAGACCTTGCGGCCTCATATGAGGAAATTATATTTTAGTGAATTTCTCTGAGACTATACATGTCACAGTGTTAAGTCTGGATGTCCTGTACAGAGCACATTCAGGGCTTTTCAGAGATACCAAACGATTGGATGTTTCACCATGACCACTCCCTCTCCTTGGTCTTCAAAAATGTCTGAAATTAATTTAGTGACACTCTTATGGAAATATGAAAACATTTTGTAATTATCATTTAAATCTGTCTATTTTTTTAAATTGTGTGTCATGAATCAACATCTCAGGAAAATGTTATGGGGTTTCAAATCAAAATATGACTTTCTGTTACGAAACATGACGTTGATTTCATACATGTCCTCATATGAGGGACTAAAAGCATGTTTATTACGCAGTTTGGGAGACATAACAAATGAATAGGGAAATAAATTATATTTCAATATTCTATGAAATATTAAATATTATTATGAAAATCTGGTCAATTATTACACTTCTTTTTTCATTACATGTTGCCCCAAAAATACATTAATATGCAAATTAGATTTAGTTTATAGATACATTGTATATAATGAGAAAACCCGTTTATGACCATTTTACACACATTTTACAGAAAGAAAAAAAGGTATATTGAGTCATTCTGTTATAACATAGTTGAGAACCATCTTTATACAAAGTTTGGTAAAAAAAATAAATAAATAAAAAAAATCTTAAACTAAAAATGTATTGGTGATTTTAAAAAAATCTATTGTTTTTGTCTATGCATGTTCATTCATGTCTTTTTATTTTTTTAAAGAAATTGAGTCCCGACGTCCTCTAACGAGGACATAGCAGAACTTATGAATGAAATATCATTTTTTATTTATTTATTTTTATTTTTTTACATTATTCTAAATGCTCTAAACAATTTAAAGACACGACAAAAACCTAATTTGTTCCTAAAACTTTTTTCTCGAGTCTTAAGAGGTTAATTTATTTTTTGTTTCAGTTTAATGTGAATCAAGTATTTCTTAAATTGTATGTTTATCACATTTACACTAAATGAACAAAAGGGGAAAACATAAATGAAAGAAATGTATCTCAATGTAAGTGAAATACACCAAACCTACATTGTACAGCCTTATTATGCTATTATTATTACAAATCTTAAAAATGACTAAATTATAACAACAGAGTAAACCTAATGTGACTTTAGTTCATTAATAATTTCATAATAATCACACATAATAATTACTGTAGTAATGAAGTAATATGAAGTAATACTAACAGTATTGCTATATGGTCTTTCTGGCCAAATTTACTGCAACAGCAAGTGACTCCTCAACTACACATTCATTATCTATTTTTCTGTATAATGAGTGAAAGAATAAAAGTATGATTTATTTATAATAAAAGTAGGTTTTCTACGTTTCATACTATTTTAAATGAAATCTTAAGTTTAAAATAAGCTATGGTCTATTTTTATATGTTAGAGTACTGCATAAAATTACTTGAAATGTCCACTCCTAAAAATACCACAAAGGCTCTAAGCTAAACATAGCAGTGTTCAAAAGGACAGCAGTGAGTGCCGTAGTGTTTGATGTGTTTTTCCTGCCGCTGGAAGATCTGTCCATCAGGCTGGACTCTCCACGTTACACTGGATCCAGAGTCCATCGGCTGATCTGAGAGGATCTGACTCATCTGGAGAGCAGATTTCAGCAGATCAGTCTACTGATGTTCAGAGACATGCAGTACAATAAATGCTCATCTCACCTTCTTCTCTATGGCCTCCATCACTGCAGATTCATTCAGAAACCCAACGGATGTCACTGCAAATCTCACAATCTGTATTTTCGCCCTTTTAGCTTAAAGAAACATAAACATGCATATATTTAAAAGCAAAATTATAAGTACAACATTTGACTCTGTTTTTGGTAATATAATTGGTTTGCGTTATGATAGACAATGACTAATACATAATAAAAATATGAATAAAGTAAGAAATTACTGTTCTATCCTGGGAATGTTTTACAGTTATTTTAATAACAATTTTTTTATTAATTCACTTTACAGTAATTATCAGGTTCTTTAAAGATTAAGGTCATAATAAAAATCATTATTTGTTATACATGCAGTAGTTAGTTGTGTTATAATGACCTTAAAATGATGCCTGCGGTGTAAAATTATAAATACAGTATTTTACTGAAAGCAAATACTGTTCAGCGTTTTAAAATTGTTTAAATATTGCATGGATATTTTAAAATCATATCTATAATTATTGTTATTTTATTATTATGATTTTTTTTTTTTTTACAGTAATTTGGTTCTTCATGGATTAAGTCCAAAATAAAACTTGTTGTTAGTTATCGCTCTTTTTAACATCAATTTGTTGTCTTATGAGATACAAATGATCTTGCATTGATTATGAACACAGCTGAATTGACTCGTTTGTGTGTATGTATGTATTTAGATTGCCTCCAGTGTATTATCTGGTCTGGTTCTTGAAGGATTAAAGCAGAACTCAAACTCACTGCAGAAGAAAGGCAAGGTATTTGAGCAACCATCGTCCCCAATCAATCCAGTCTCATTGACAAACCCGCACTTTTCATTGCCTCCGGCATTATCCGGCTGTCCGTCGGCCCATTTCACAGACAGCCAGGTCACTTTGCTCTGGTCCGACCACAGCCACAGGTTCTTGGACAAGCCGATCCAGCCCTCATACTTATAGTGGATGTAGTTAAGCAGAAATACCAGGGCGTCGTTATCGTAGGTATCACTAACGAAGGCCAGGTCTATGTACTTGCTCCTGCAGTATCGTTGAGCATCACGCCAGGTCAGACTGTTAGAGTTAAAATTAAATTTTCCTGCAATGCTATTTCCTGTAAAGATTTAGTGTTTTAGTCAGAGCGGAAAGTCATCATGTCGAATGCAGTTTGAATGCAATGCAACTCATTTCAGAGAAAAAGTATCCATCAAATGCATGAATGCAAATGATGTTTACAAATGCAAATAAGCTAAAAAAGGATTCAGTACAAGCCTTACCTTGGTAGCAAAAAAAAGGTTTTTGTTCCTCGCAAGATGCAACATGCCACTTTCCAGTGTTTCTAATCAGGCCACACATCCTCCGAGTCCTGGAGGTCGTCTCTTCCAGGGACGCCCAGTTACTGTAGTCTAAGTTTTGATCTTGGTAAGACCAGCGCCAAGCAGCTACACCATCATACAGTCCCATCCAGGCCCTGTTTTGAAAATTCACGGCGGCTGCGATCTCCTGGATCTTATATCCGTCCTCATCGCTCTGAATCGTGGCCAGGTCCACGTGATACTGCTTGCAGTACGATTGGGCTTCGGTCCAAGTCTTTGGTCCTTGGATGAGAATGAAGTAGCACGAGGTCTTCGAGAAAAGTCCTGTCGACAGCACAGCATTCAAATAAACAGCAGAAGGTTTCATTTAGTTTCTGATCTGTAATTCTGTTGACAGTCAGTTCTGGATGAAAGCAATCGGATCTTAAATCAGACCAGATATCATGTGAGGTTAGAAAGAAACAATAGGGGAAAGCAAAATGTTGTTGGGTTAACATTGCAAATCACATTATCCAATCCGGCACATTTATGATGTGTTTTTAATGGATAAATGTGAAGCAATTAATAATAATGTGATTTTCATTCTGTCACAAACTCACCTAGTAAAAAAAGTAAATGAAACTTTTTCGAGATCATCTCTGTTGCTCACAGCGTTGTTCACTGAAATATATACAGAAAAAGATAGTCATTAAATAATAGCAGGTTTGAACATTTTTGGTTGGAATAGAAAAAAATGCATATTAGTCTGTATTTTATACTAAAAACTCACAAGTGTATAAATGTAAAATTATGAAAACTTATCAGTGCACCAGACTGAAAAGTCTCAAATGAAACTCTTATGAAATAATAAAAAAAATACATCAGGAATGCAGTGGAATGACAAAAAAAAATGCATTGTAAAGAAAAAAAAACCTTTAAAACTAAAAGTAAATAAACGTCATGCTTTATAAGGAGATTTTATTGTGACTTTTCCCTCACATTGTGCGACCATATCAATTTTAAATCACAGGTTAAATGGAAAAAAAAAAAAAAAAAAAAAAAGAGAGAGAGAAACACATACAATATGATCACCAGAGCATCAGAGCATCTGTATTATTTCAAAGTTTTTACTTTCAACATTCTTTAAACTCGCTGTTTTTTTTATATAAATGTGTATTTATTTTTTACCTTTGATGGAAAATCTCCTCCGGAGCAGAAGTTCAGTGTGGAGACTGATTTCCATTCTGACTTTGCTGCAACATGAGGATCTTTATCCAAACGGCAGAGCATGAAAATCACGGGTAACTGAGCCCATCCATATGAAAATCCAGCATTTTTACATACTCGCGAAAATGGCATTTTCCTGCTCTTTCCTTAGCAAAAATCACTCGTAACAGAATGAAATCCTACAGTAGAGGCCTGATTATATCTGGGACCTCGTCACAAGTCCATTCTTTTTGAAATTTTGTATTATCTTGGCAACTTTTTTCACAATTAAATCTGTGAAAAACATAGAAAAAGCTTGTACTAATCTGAACAATGTCTGAAGCCTTGTGTTACAAGCACTTACTGTGATTCTGTGCCTCTTTATGATGAATCGCTTGCTGTATCCCTCAACTGCAAGTCGATTTAGATAAAAGCATATGTTAAATAAATGTAAAACAAAACAAAAAAAAGTTGTAGGATTGACATTAGACCAATTTTTCCTCAAAAAACTGCTAGTAAATTTCACAAATATTGCAAAGAAGTAGCAAATAACAATTAAATGCCAAGTGTCAAGAGCATGAATAAACATGGGCATATACACATACAACAAAAGGTATCTGAACATATTACCTATACATATACAACCTATATTTACATTTATGCATTTAGCAGATGCTTTAAGCGACTTACATTGCATTCAAGTTACAGGTTTTGTTTTTTTTTAACATTTTTATCAGCTCTTGCTTTCCCTGGGATTTGAACCCATGACCTTGGCGTTGCTAGCACCATGCTCTACTATTTGAGCTACAGGAAAGCTTGTAAACAAACTATATAAACAAAAAGTACTACACAACCTATATAAACCTACACATAGCTAACCTAAACATTTTACATAAATACTTTACATGAAACTTAGACATTTACTTGGATTTACATGAGGCAAACACAGTGCTGAGGTACACAATAGAGTACAATAGAGACATTCAGGACAAAAACAGTGCAAATTGAGACATAAACATGAAAATAGAGTAGAAATACAGAAATAGTATTTTCTTGTAAAACACTCCAATAATATTGTTTTAGTTACAACTTCAACAGCTTAAAACTTACAGTAAAATCCTCCATTGTCCTATTTTGTGCAAATAAATAATTCAGCATTTCATCACTTTGATAAGAAAATCTTATTTTCCTGCTTAATACTGACATGATTTTTTTTTTATTTTTATGAAACTACTATATTCCATGCAGGTCAGTTTTTTTGTTTGTTTGTTTGTTTGTTTTTTTCCTTATATGAAATTGTAGACATTTGCAGTTACTGTTTAATTTTACAATTATTTCACTACAGGGAACAGCAAACACACACACACACACACACACACACACACACATATATATATATATATACATATATAGCTAATAATTAGTCAAACCATCTAAATGTTACATAAAAAAAATGCATTCTCCATAGTTAATGTCACCATTTGTATGATTTACTGGTTATTTTCATGCTCTGCGATGCCATTTGAATAAAGAGTCACAGTCCCAATGGAAATCAGTCTCAGTGTGTCCACTGAAACACAAAGATTTGCATGAATGCTGATAAGTTACTTCATCTGTGGAATGAACATGAACCTCAGAACTGAACTGGATCACATATGGTTACACAAAACACACTGAAATACAATAACAATAAAACAGTATAAGATAGGATATGACGTGTGGCCAAGTGACCCATACTCAGAATTTGTGCTCTGCATTTAACCCATCCAAGTGCACACACACACACACACACACACAAAAACACAAACACACACACACACACACACACACACACACAGACAGCAGTGAACATACACACAGAGCAGTGGGCAGCCAATGCTGCGGCGCCCGGGGAGCAGTTGGGGGATCGGTGCCTTGCTCAAGGGTCTCATCTCAGTCATGGTATTGAGGGTGGCGAGAGTGCTGGTTATTCACTCCCCCCACCTACAATCCCTGCTGGACCGGAGACTCAAACCCGTGACCCTTACCTTTGACTGCCCCAGCAGTAAATATTTAAAGTTAGAAAGACATTTATATGTTTTAAAGGCTGTCAAGTATGACAGGTGTCTGGGAATTGTAAACGTTGCAACTGTATCACTCAACAAACTGTTCAACAGAACTGATTCATCACTGAGTTAAGATCTGCACACAACAATCCATATCATATGACCTTTAGAAAGCCTATTGCATTGCATAATGATATTAAATCCATCAAGATCACACTTTTACAATTCACCTACAACTCCTCTCAAATGATGTAAAAGGTACGGTAAGAATCAGGAATATTTATTTATTCATTATTGGTAAACTGGCATTTATAAAACCAAACAGATATTTAAATTAAGTTCTAAATTAGATTTATTTATTTTTTTCTTAACCTCTTGTTCTTAAGCAAGTGAAAATCACAATGTGGCTTGCAACAAACTTTTGGCCATTGCTAAATGTTTAGAAAATAATTAAAGTGTATATATATATATATATAATTATTATTTATTTATTTATTTTTTGCCAAAATGGCGTGCATATTTGGCAGCATTTTTTGATGAATTAAATACTGTAAGAGATGTAACTTAGAACCAACTATAAAGTCTACAATGTCTCATAAGAAATGAAAAACAATTCACATTTCACTCTCAGATTCAGCAGATGGAGCTATAGAGCAAGAAATGGCTGGATTTTGAGCAAGACACGCAAGTATTTTTTAAAATATTTTTTATTTTATTTTATTTACTTTTTTTTAAATTAACAGTTATTTTAATCACAAAAGAAAGGTACTTTTACTGACAAAATGGTGTATATATATATATATATATATATATTTTTTTTTTTTTGTTCCCCAGAATTTGCTAGCAAATTTCACAAATAATTACAAATGGCAAGTAAGACACTGAACTAAACATTCAATTCTGAAGTCAAAAGACTATAAAAACTTTTTCTTGTAAAATGTGCTACAACAATCTTTGCTTCTTTTTTTTTTGCTTCACAGTGCAGTACAGTATTCCTCCGCAGGCAAACAAACACAAATGTCATACACATGCAAACTTGTTTCCTTTAGAATATTCTAGGCTAGCTACTCAAACCAGTGTCACATCTCCACTGATGACACATCTGGATTTTTCTGAAAGAATCTTGTGTAACCAGTTTTCTCTAAAAATATCCTTTAATTAATGATAAACTTAACTTCCTGGACTCAGTAACCATGTTTCTTTGAAACAGACGGGTTGTATATTTTAAATGATTATCCGTTTTTAAAAAAAAAAAAAAAAAAAATTAAAAAAAATAATAATTATATATAAACATACTGTATATTAAAGTGATCTTAGCATGCATTTGTACATAGTAGTAGAGGAAGTCTACATCAAAATGAAACTTTCCCTAAGACATGCAGAGATAGCATATCTAAAATATATTTCAAGTTTTAAAGTCATTTGAACAAAGCAGTTTTAGTCAATGCATTTAGGCTATTTCATGTGAATTTAGATCATCATACTGTAAATGCTAAATGATACATTTCTTATTTATTCAACCCTCCATCTAGCTTCTTCACATCTAGAGAAACATGCTTGTGCACCTTTAATTATCACAAAGGTCAGACATCAGAGATGAGCTTGTTTCCGTGTGAGCACAGAGAGTGTTTACTGTAACTCACAGAGATGGCTTGATGTCACTCGTCCAGTCACATTTTTCAGCTTCCAGTTAGAGAAACATCTCGACAGCTTTGTAAAACCATCATTCATCCTCAGATTTTTGCACATACGGGAATGTTTCTGTAGCGAAACAGAAACACACTGCAAATTTACGGAGCCACAGAAATGAAGTCCTATTAAACTAAAAATATCCGGCATGATCATGACAATCACAGATGAATGGTGTGATTATCATAAAGATGATCAGAGGTGAAGATAAGAAAATCATTATTCATCCTTATGTTGCGCCTCAATACTATTAATTTCTGTGAAACACAATTGAGTGTTTGTCACTAAAGTAAAAATTAAAAATGAACAAATCGTTCATTTGCCAAGCATTATAAAAAAACAAAACAAAAAACAAAAACAAAACAAAACATGCAGCATGCATAAACGTGTTGATCCTATCATTTTATTTAACGCCAGCTTGCCAGTTTGCTTGGGAGGGACTTCAGCCTGTTAGGCTTGTTAAACAAACCAGTATTTCCATTAAAGGTGACATTTCATCCAGACACTCAACGCAGAGGCTGCTGTGTAAGAATACATGTTTATATTTGTTTAATAGCTACATTACGTCTCTCAAAAATGTTTTGACAGCTAATAATATTCCACACTTCTGCTGTAACACTTCAATAATGTAATACATAATACAGAATGTTACAATTACAAAATATCATATCACTCAATAAAGTAATGGATTGTTTTGCTGTAAAAAGACAGGTGAAGTTCTTCTGTGAGGTGAAAAGATTTGGTCAGTGATCACCATGAATTCCAGGTAAGCTGAAATCAATCTGCTTTCAAGGGTAAATGAAAATAAAATAAAATAAATAAATAAAAATGTACTTTCAAAAATGATGTGTAGCAATAGTTTTTGGTGCCATCTGATGGACAGAATGGTCAAACAAACAAACAAGTAAATAAATGCATACATATATAGACATTATTTGTAATACTGATTTCTCGCGCCACAAATCATATCACTGAATTCTAAGACAGTGAGTAGTAATTTTATCATTTTGATAAAAATAGAAAAAACAAAACAAAAAAAAAACCACTTGAAATCACAGACCTCTCTAATTCTAAATTTTCTAGTGATTGCATCTATTTTTTTTTTTCATTTGGCCTCTAAAGTGAATTTGATCAATTGTGGCAATCAATTGTTGCAAAAACATGTATTAAAAAATACATTTTTTTTTTTTGGGGTAGACAAACAAAAACAACAACAACAGCAAAATCATGAATACAGACAATGAACACAAATGAAGACGCCTTCTGCATAACAGGATGTCTTAATGTGGTTAAGGCCAGAAGTTCAACTGAGGTAACTTTAGTACACTATGCTTTACTAGCATAAAGAGGCAGAGTTTTTTTTTTTTTTTTTCGTTAAAGGGTTAGTTCACCCAAAAATTAAAATTCAGTCATTAATTACAAATCCTCATGTTGTTCCAAACCGGTTTGTCTTTGGAACACAAATTAAGATATATTTTTTTTATGAAATCTGAAGGCTCTCTGACCCTCTACAGACAGCCAAGTAATGTTATGAAGCCACGAGAATACTTCTTGTGCACAAAGAAAACAAAAATGATGACTTTATTCAACAATTCTTCTCTCTCCTCTTTATCGCATGTGTTTTTTACATGAAGCAGAAGCAAGCGCATGCGTCGTTATACTCTCCACAATGGCGTATTCTCGTAGCTCCATAACATTATGGTTGAACCCGTAGCATTTAATTTAAATTCCATAAATAATGTATGACATTTTGCAGTATCGCGACTCGCGATACTGCAAAATGCCATAAATTATTGCGGGCTAAAGCAAAACCTTTGGAGAATGATATTTCATTACTTAATACTCACCATAACTTAACGATGATGAATATCTGTCTTCTCATTTACATTTACATGTAGTCATTTAGCAGACACTTTTATCCAAAGCGACTTTCTTGGGAAATATGTTTGTTTCATTCGACGTCCGCTGATTCGGATCTGCTCGATCTCCCGCGCATCCGCATTTGAATTTACCTTACCAACGTTTTTTTTTTTTTTTTTTTTTTTGTTTCTTTTTCTTTCAGGCACACATAGATGGGATTAATTCAGTCAATACATATTTTCATATCGATTTAGACTGACTGAGCACAATTAAAAACATTCGGTGATTATATATATACAGTATGTATATATATATATATATTAACTCAAGACCATGTTATGATTACCACAATCTATTTGTTTGAGGATGGTTATTTGAAAGTCATTTATTGAGCCAATGTGGAATTGTTAATTTCCACAATTTTCTTTAAACATATAACTTTCATTTTTAACAGTTTTTTTTAAAATCACCCACGCAATTTTTAACCCTTTACAATGTTGACTGTGTAGTCAAAGACAGCTGACAATAAAGATAAAAATTCTTACTTATTCTAAAATTCTGATTAATATAGCCTACATTTGCAAATCTGCTTGACTGTTTAAACAGTTGTCAAATGTAAACTACACTATTGCCAATGCTCTGACTTTTAAAATGTGGACAGTTAAGCAATGACATAGCTGCTTTAAACAAAGTACTGTATATTGTGAAATGTGTTAAATTGACACTCACACAAAAAAGTTTGTTTATTGATGCGCATTTCTAGTCATGCTGTACAATTATTCTGAGAAACATTTGCATCTGTATTTTACAGACAGCCAAGTCTACCACCATGCAGATCAACTCTGATTAATCAAGGTCCTCCAAAACGATATTATCTACATACAGAGAAAAAAGTGCTTGATGAATATGAAAAAGTCAGAAAATGGACTTACGGGATAAAAGACACCAGTAAACTAAACAAAATAGTTCTGCTGGTAGGAGAGACCGGCGTCGGCAAGACTACCATCATCAACACAATGGTCAACTACTTACTGGGAGTGAGGTTTGAGGATGAAAAGTGGTATGAAATCACAGAAGCAGCAGCTGGAGATCAATCAGAATCACAAACCTCTGAAATCACCATGTATGAGGTCTTTCCTGTGAAGAGTCGCATGTCTCTCACCATCATTGATACTCCAGGCTACGGAGACACTCGAGGACTGGACAAAGATCTGGAAGTGGCTGAGAATTTAGCTACTCTGTTTCAGAGCAATGATGGAGTTCGTGAAGTTGACGCCGTGTGTTTTGTCACTCAAGCGTCTAAGAATCGTCTCTCAGACAGACAGCATTACATTATCAGTTCAATTCTGTCTTTGTTTGGAAAAGACATTGTGGACAATATTGTGTTTTTAATCACACACTCTGATGGACTGCCACCCAAAAATGTCCTCGGTGCTATTAAAAAATCTAAAATCCCTTGCAGACGAGACAAAAGTGGCAAACCTGTTTATTTCTCATTCAACAATCGGCAGGCTGAAGAACGTCACACTAGAGAACGTCATGTTCGTGCTCAAAGAGATGCCTGGGAAGACAGCATGGAAGATATGAAGTATTTCCTTCAGGCTCTGAATGAAATGAGCAGAATAAGTTTAGAGTTGACTTCAGATGTTCTGATTGAGCGCATTCGATTAGAAGCATCCATCTGCAACTTACAGCTGCGAATTCAAGAGAAAGAGCTGAAAAAGGCTGAAAAACTTCAGATTCAGGAGGTAATGATGCAAAACAAGGAGAAGATTGAAGAGTGTAAAAACTTTGCCATTAAAATCAAAAAGACTGCCAAAGACAGGGTGCCCATAGAGAGCAAGTCATGGAAGCACAGAAAGGCGACGACCTGCACCGTCTGTGAGGAAAACTGCCACGAGTTTGACTGCTGGTGGGGTTCAGATCCCAGCAAATGTGAAGTCATGAAAGACGGCTACTGCACCGTGTGTTCAGGGAAGTGTCATCACAGCAAACATGTCAAAGAGAACAAGAAATACGTCATCAGAAGCTCAAGCACAATGATAGATTATGATTCTACAAGAAAGAAAAATAAAAAAGCCCAAAAACCAACCAACAGGTTTTCAGCTGTAATGGATGATGTTGACAAAGACCTGCAAGAGATTGAAACCCATAAGTCCATTCTCCTGTTCAATGCTTACAGAACCATCAGGAATCTGTCTCAGATCGCATTAAAACCAGACTCTGCCTTCACTCTTCAGCATCTGGACTTCTTCATCCCCAGAGTGAGGGAGGCTGGGAAAGAAAACTGGGCCCGAGAGCTGGAGGAGATGAGGAGACACGCTGAAGCTGAAGAAGTGAATAAAGATGCTCTGAGTTATCTTAAAGCTGGTCTGGCAAAAATGTTCCTTAGTAGGAAATGAACAAATGTCATTACACTTATCTGTTGTTTTATTAAAAGTAAAATAAAAAATACATCAAAATGTGTTTTTTACAGCAATGCCATAGAAGCAGCTTTTTTGGCTCTTCATTAAACTCTCATTTTGGTGCTTAGGGGTCTTTCAGGGGAACAACTACAGTTTTCTTGAAAACCTGCACAGACAGCTCAGATGTCAGAGAAAGGGACAGCTTGTTTACTGCTACTGCTCTGTACTTCCCATCTACTTACTATTGAACTTAACATGCATAAAGAAATTAAGTAAATATTACATAATATATAATTTCACATATAGAATTACAGAATAAAATCTATGTACCTAAGTTAGAGCCCTGTCTCATGAAAATGCGTACAAATAGTATGTCAAATAAAAACGAAATCTCATGGTATTGACACGCAAAAATAGACCTTGGCGTATATATATGATATGAAGATGTTTGGCGTGCATATGATATGCAGTTTTCGCATACGTGTGATATGCATCTACCCCACAACCCTAATCCTACTCATCGCGTAGCATATACACGCCAACGTCCATTTTTGCATATCAATACCATGAGTTTTCATTTTTATGTGGCGTACTATTTATACACACTTTCATCGGGTTGTCTGAACACAGAGACTTCAATACTTGGTACACAATACACAGTGACTGTAACATTCTGTGGTTCATTTCTGAGTATAAATCTGTCATTTTGAGTAGAAAATTAACTCCAGATGTAACAAAATCACAAGTAACTAAACCTGACAAAAGCAATGCTAAAAGAGTGTAAATACTGCTGGAGAACAAGGGAAAAAAAAAATAAAAAAAATAACATTGATTATTTATGCCGCAGTGCATGATATCAGAAAAGTTGAGTATGTTTTACTTAATTTTACAACGTTTATATTTATGCTTTCTTCTACACGCTATGCTTTCTTCTTCTAAACTTCTACAAGATTAAATACAAGTACAAATATAGAATTTACTTTTTTTTAAATTATTGACTGAACTGACTTTTTCATATAGAAATTACATTTGTTTATCCTATAGTATTTACTTCACCATTTGTATCTGTGCAATTAATAATTGTTTTGCATTATTTGAAGGAAGTTTATTGTAAAATGTTTTGTTCAAGAATAAAACCACTCGACTGAATTCATCTCGTATGATCGTAATCATAATTGTTCAACAGTATTTCTTTAGGTGTACTTGTTTTAATGCAGAAAAACATTATTGTGCAACCTTAAATGACAAAGGACAGATATCAAAGATGAGTTTGTTTCCTTATACGCACAGAGAGTTTACCGTAACTCACAGAGATAGTTTGATGTCACTCGTCCAGTCGCATTTTTCAGCTTCCAGCTACAAAAAAACAAAACTGTGGTTGTGGTTCCACAGCTTTTCAACTGTTTTTTCAGCAGCCCAGAGTCTGAAAGTCGCAGATAATCCCTGCCTATACCTCCCCCTTGACAGCTTTGTAAAACTAATCATTCACCCTTGATCTGATTTTTGGACATCCAATGACATTCCTGTAGTGAGACAGAAACTAAACTCAGCACAACATTTCCACAGAAGTGAAGTCTGAACTCCTCCGGCATGAAGACAACAACCATTATTTCCCCCTCATGTTGCTCCATTTAGTCTCTGAATTTAGTCTCTTTCAGTTGTTATGCACTACATAAACATACAAAACAATCATAAAAATGGCCATGAAAAGCAGATGTAACAACTGATAGCATTAGCATATACATATGTATTTAAAGTATCAGCACTTTTCAGATTCCTAATTATTTCTATTAACATTACTTCAACAAAAATACATATAAATATCTGTATGCATGATACAAAAACACACGGTCAGTGTTTTAATTCATTAGTTACAGCAGTCCATTACCAGCATGAGCAACTTCTACCAGCAGGCAACCATGTGTTTTCCTCGCCATTTTATTCATAAGCTATTCAGATAATGCACATTTGCCTGGGAGGGACTTCAGTTAGTCAGGCTTGTTAAACAAACCAGTATTTCCGTCAAAGCTGACATTTCAGCCAGACACTCGACGCAGAGGCTGCTGTGTAAGAATATTTATTTATATTTTTTTAATAGCTAAATTGTGTCTCTAAAAATATTTTGACATGGAATAATATTCCTCAAATATGTTTTTTAATGTTTAAATGATTAAATATAATAATAGCTTATATATTAAATAAACAACACAGCACTTTACATTTACAAAACATTACTCAAACTAAGTAATTCATTGTTGTTGTTGTTTTCCCTGTGACTGCAGAGTGAAGGCAAAGTTCTTCTGTAAGGAACACATTTAGTCCAGTGATCACCATGAGTGTCCAGTGAGTTGAAATTCATGTGTTTTCTGTAAAGCTAAATTATTTATTTATTTATTGGTAATTAATTGCTAATATTCTCTAGTGATACTTAACTATGAACTGATTTTATAACAACCCAATACTCACATACTGGTCCTGATCAGGTGCTCTATCATTAAAAGGACAAAACTAGACAGAAAAAGTATCAAATGAAAGAGCATCATTCCATTGGCTGTAATGTTTTATGGCGCTCTCTGGTGGACTGAATGGTTTTTTCACAAAATAGAAAAATGCTTTGATATACATCAGTTATGAGTAAAGCTAGTGTAATTAGTTAAAAAGCAGCAAACAAGCCAATATATGCCAAAGTTATATAATTTATGAAAGATATTATTAAAGTGTTAAAAACATCACATTTGTGTCAAAAATTCAGTGATCATCTCTGGTTAATTTCAACGCTGCTGGTACTTTGAAAAAAAATAAAGGCTTTTTTGGTCCTGAACATGGCATTTATTCACTACATAATACATGTAACAATATCTCGAAGTGATTTAGCAAGCAGTTACATGCATTCTGTTTGATTTAAAAGCTGCCATTCCGGTTATTTTTTCTAACAAACAAAGTATGAGCATAATATCCCTGAGGTAAATCTAAGGTTACAAGACATGTTCACTTCACATTTTCAAGCTGCTTCACTGACATTCTGCGGGTAAAACACAGATTACATGACATTTACATTTACATTTAGTCATTTTGCAGACGCTTTTATCCAAAGCGACTAAGTGGGGAATACATAAAGCGATTCATCTTGAAGAGGCAATCAGACAGTGGAAGTGCTCGTAACAACATGTCTCAAGCATTGTTAAAATAAATACAAGCCAGCAAGGGAAGGAATAAATAGTGAGAAGGATAAAGTTTTTTTTTAGTTTTTTTTTTTTTTAGTTTAGGATGAAGTCAAGTAGTGTCGAAAAAGATGAGTTTTCAGTTGTTGCTTGAAGATTGACAGGGATCCTGCACTCCGGATAGGAGTGGGAAGATCATTCCACCAGCCAGGAATGGTGAACGAGAATGTTCTGGAGAGTGATTTTGAGGCTCTCTGTGATGGGACCACGAGGCGTCACTCACTAGCAGATCTCAGAGGGGATGTAGATTCGTAATAGTGAGTGGAAGTAGGCGGGTGCTGAGCCTGTGGTTGTTCTATATGCAAGCATCAGTGTCTTGAACTTGATGC
>JAFVLL020008522.1:0-12966 GCA_021397915.2 Tor tambroides
TTCATTTCATCTTGCATATAATGTCTGATAAAGCAGTATTTGTGAGCAGAGCGCTAGTTTGTGTACAGCGTTACCGGGGAAACCGCTATTTCTCCTGCTCTAAAAGCGCCTCCTGCTGGCAGAGAATGAATTTGCATATATGCCGCCACAAACAGAGTCCAAGTCTGTGGGAAACACTGGTCATGTAACAGGCAACCGTTATTTGTTTTCCGTGCCTTTCTGAATACGGATTCACGATTCAGGCCAAAGGGCATCACATAATTTTATGTCATATGTTACGTTACATTTTATGTTACATTTTCACTGTTTACAATGGCAGGGCCTGCCATCTTGTCTTTTTGGCTTGTTGTTTCTGATTGCACTTTAACCCCAAGGGGGGAATCCAGATCAAATCCCAGAAGGGGATTGCTGAAGTCTCCAGGTTCTCAGATGTGTTTCCTAAGAAAAATACCTCAGTAATGTTAATTGCTTTAATGCAAAGTTTCAGAAAAGATTACCAAATCTTACTAAAATTACCAAAAGTCAGTGATCTCAATCAGTTTGAGTTCAGGTGCTTTAAAATACCAAGAAAACAAAACACTGATCTGAAGAACCTCCAAACATTAAACTCCAGAAAACCACTATAGCAACTCAAGAAATGTGTTCCTTATAAGAAGAGGAGAAAACTGAAACTACAAGGAACAAAAATCATAAACAAGATCTCTTTTGTCTTTCTGAGGCTTAAACGGAGACTTGCTGATGTCTCCAGCTTCTCAGATGTTTCTCCTGAGAAAAATACCTCAGTAATGTTAACTGTTTTACTGTAGAGTTTCAGAAAAGATCTCAATCTTAATATCTCAACATTAAACTCCAAAGAACCAATGCAACTCATAAATGAGATCTTTGTCATCTCTCAAACATCTCTCCTAGTCATCAGTGAGAATAAATAAAGATTAAATGGAGATTTGCTGAGATCTCCAGCTTCTCAGATGTTTCTCCTGAGAAAAATACCCTAGTTATCTCAAAAATACCTTTCTAGCATTGTAAGAGAGATCTCAGCCATACTAAAGCACCTCAAGTGTTTCTCAGACACAGCCTGATCTGTGTGTTAGTGTGAAAGCGTTAGGATCATGTGATGCAGCGGAGGAGATTTTTACAGCCGTCAAGGGCGTCTGTGAGGATCTGGAGCGCTGGGAATGTGTTCTGCTGGCCTTGGGATGGAGGCTTTTACAAGCATGTATCATATGATGTGTCACTTCATATCTGTGCCACCCGCCTGCAGCATTCTGGAGCATTCCTTCTTTCTGTTACAATACACTGTATGCACTGACTGGGGCCTTATGAAATATGCTTTATTTTTCCCAAATCCCATTTTTTACCCCCAAATTCCTTTTTTTTCAGTTTACATTTGTCTGGATTCTATTTTAACTGTTAAATGAAATGAAAAACCTTTTTTTAATAAAAATAAACAATAAAATGTTTTTGTTATTTTCAGAAATTCTGTGTCGTTTGTTTTAATTTTTTCTGGATTTAACACAAATTTCTTATCAAGAAACGGCGGTAATCAAATGAAGGCATAGGCCTAAGACATTAACAATTTAATTAATCTTTTAAAGTGTAATAAAATAAAAATGTAACAATTCCTTTATTTCTTTATTTATTTTTATTATTATTATTATTTTTTTTTTGCAAACAAAATGCTGCACTAAAGAAAATTATTGGCCGATACAGATAGTTAAGGAATGGTAAATATCGGCTGATTTATCAGCTTTGGCAATATAACAATTTCATATATATGTTTCTTATTTTTCAGAAATTGTGTGTTGTCTGTTTTAATTTTTTTCTGTATTTATTATTTAACTCAACTTTTCTTTTTTTTCAAAATCTGTGGTAATCAAATGAAGGCATAAAACATTAACAATTTAATACATTTTTAAAAATGTAATCAAATAAAAATTTAACAATTCCTTTTATTTATTTATTTATTTATTTGTTTGTTTGTTTGTTTGCAAACAAAGTGCTGCACTTAAGAAAATTAGCGGCCGATAGAGATAATTAAAAAATGGCAAATATCGGCCGATTTATTGGTTTTGGCAATATAACAATTTAATAATTAATTTTTTAAGTTTTCAGTATTTATTGTTTAACAATTTTTTAAAATCAAAAACAGTTGCAATCAAATGAAGGCATAAAACATTAACAACTTAATCTTTTAATATGCAATCTTTAAAAACTTATTACCTTTTCTTTTTTGCAAACAAAGTGCGGCACAACAGAAAATTACTGCCCAATGCTAATAATTAAAAATACTAAATATCGGCCGATATATCGGCTTTGGCAATATATCGGTTTAGCCTTAAACGATAAATGATGGCCAAGCGAGCTCATTACACTGCGTATTTACTTACAGAAAGTGACCCTTTTGAATCTGTTCACCTGCTTGGATCTCTTATCGAATGACTCGGACCACACAGGATCTAAATGTCACATTTGAATCCACATCAAACAGGAATCGACAGACTTCAAAAACACACGAGGCGGCCGGTGCATCCAAATAAAAGCATTTTCTTTAATGCAGGCTGTGTACAGTAAAGAAGAGCAGGTAGATTCGTCAAGAGACAGAGAATGGAGGTTAATGAGGAGCGGCGTTAAAAGATATCGTTGTGTAATCGTGCGTCAGGGCTCTTCTTTGATCCCTTTGATCACAGATGGAGAAATGTGGGAGTCTGAAAGCATTTGATGCTGTCGCTTCTGCCTGAGGAAGATGTTAAAACACGCACTCATGGTTTCTCTCTTTCACTTCCACATGCTCATTTGCATGTAATGGTGGTTTGTGGGAGAAAAACACCTGCAGCTTCACAGGAACAGGACGTGTGACGGCCGTTCACAAGCGTTCAGCAGCCGGACAGAGCAGAAAAACACTAGATTCAACCAATTAAGAGTTTTGCACAAATGTAATTGCGGCAAATGAGCTCTAATAACCTGAATCAAACGACTCTGGAACACTGTCTATTGCACACATCATATTTCTGTCTAAATAAATAATATAATAAAAAATATAATAAAATATAATATACAATATTTACAGCCATTCTTGCTCTGCATTAAATAAAAACAAAAGAAAATAAATTTCTTGTGTTGAAGTATTTCCATTAATACTAAAATGGTAAAATATGCTCTGCTATTCAAATCTCTGGTAACAAAATACTTTATAATATATAAATATAAATAAATTTTTGGGAATTTTTAGTTTCACCAAAAATAATTTATATTTTTTAAAATCTAAGATTACAGTTAATAAAATTAACTGTAAATATAATACAAATAATTTAAAATATACAAACAGAATATAATATATTTATATTTATGTTAAAAAATGTTTCTGTATTAATGTCAAAAGAATGAATTTGCTTGTGTTGTTATTTATAGAAGTATTTCTATAACAGCGTATAATAGTATGATAGTCTGAAACACAAGACTGTAATATATTGACATAAATATAATTTAAAATATAAGGTCATATATAAAATACAAAAACATAAAAATTAAATATAATATAATAAAATATTATAAAATAATATATTTTAAGTTTCAATACACAACATAAAATTGACTATAAATATATTCCTTCTTGTTCTGCAGTAACTAATTTTAGTAATAATAAAATAACCATTTTATTAATAATAATTTTCTTAATGTAGAAATAAAAATATAATTTAAAATATGAGGTCAAATAAAATATTTATAAACATACTAAATGTAAATATGATATAAATGAATTAAAATTTAAAAATATACAAATACAAAATATTTTTATGTATAGTCATTCTTGTTCTGTAACAATATAAAAAAATGAAATAGTTTGTGTTTATTTGTTATTATTTCTATAAAAGGGTATAATAAAATATGCCCTGATATTCAAATGTCTAAAAACACAAGTCTACACAATATATCAATATAAATATAATTTAAAATCTAGAGTAATATATAAATATAACAAATTCTTAGGGAGCGTCCTCAAACCGCTGCTGTCTAGATAGGGAGCTCACTAGGATTTAGAACAATTCCGGGTGGTTTCTAGGTGAAAGGAGTCCACAGATTCGGCTCAGGCCTGTTCCCATGAGCCTCTGCACTTCACAAGGACGGGAAATTAGTGGTCGCATCAGAAACGCTAATGACACGTTGGTAATTTTGCCTGGCGACGCCTCGGCAAGCCGTTTAAAGAGCGTTTATCCTGCTTGAACTGTCAATCCTGACATCATCATCCTCATCCTCATGCTCACATCAACCACTGCTGACACAAATACAGTTAAACACATCCAGACACGTTACACCAATCCAATCAGACTCATCAAAGCTGGAAGCTTTACATCAAATAACGATGCTTAACGAGGGAGATGAACGCTTTAATTTGATCAGTTTGTCATGGTGTACAGAGGCTTTTCATTATCAATATATAGTTCATGCTTATTGTGCATGAGCTGCCTTGAATATACGTCGCAATAAGGTCACATTTCACCACATATATATTAGATTTTTTATATTTAAAATTTTTTTCCATAATTACTTTTACCTTATTAATAAATAAAAAATGTAAAATTAATCACATTTTATATATTGTATTTTTATTTAATGTTTTTCAGAATTAGTTTTACATTAAGTATTAATTAGTAGAAATAAATAAATAAGCTAAATGTTTTGCAAAAACATCTTAATTATCAAAAAGAGGTCCAATTATTATTATCATTAATAATTATTTTTCAAGGATTACCATTACATTCATCTTTATTTGAATTTTAATGAATATTAGATATATTATTTTAATTATTATTGATTAAATTAAAATAAATAAAACATGCTAAAAACAAACAAACAAATTAATAAACATGCTAAAAATAATAATATTATAAAGTTATTTACTTTTCAGAATTACTTTTACATTAAATATGAATGATTATGATTAAAAAAAAATTCAAATTAATATTACATATTGTATTTTATATATTTAATTTTTTTTTTCAGAATTAGAAGTACATTATATAAGTATTATTTATTTATTAATAAATCAATTATAATCAACATTAATAATTATTTTTCAGGTTTACCAATACATTTATGTATAATTTAATTTTAATTAATATTATATATATTATTTTAATAATTCTTATATTTTATGTATTTTTTTTTTTAGAATCAGTTTTTCATCATATAAGTATAACAAATAAATAAATAAATAAATAAAAGCAAAATGCTATGCAAAAACATTTTACCAAAAAGAGGCCCAATTATCATTACCATTAATAATTGTTTTTCAGGATTACTATTAATTATTATTTTTATTTAAATTAATATATTATTTTATTGATTAAATTAAAACCAATAAAACACGCTAAAAATAATGTTATTTAATATTATATTATATTATATATAATATTATTAACATTATTGTTAAATATTAAACATTAATACAATTAAACATTAAAACAAACTGTATTTCTTTCTTGTCATTTTTGTGCAAAAGCTGGCCTGCACATGTTTCTATTAAATTTAATCAAATCATCAACTGAGATGAGGCATCTTTCATTTGTGAAGCATTTCACTCAACAGATTATCTAGGCCTTATGTAATATATTCATTAATTCCAGCACTAAAATGCCTATACTGGTGTATAAACACCATTAGTGTAATATAAATGTACGAGATTCAGCAAAGCGGTCTATTCTGCACGCCTCATGGCGATTGGGAAAAGCAGACTGACTCCTGGAAAGCCAGAGGTCCTGAAGACCGGAGGCTCAGGTGCAGCAGAGAGGCTTCATGTTCTGCTCTGATTGCTCCGCTGGAGAGAGACGGACGTGATCGCCGCCTCAAACCCCTTCAAACGGCCTCCAGATCCACCCCTGAGCGTCTGCAAACCAGCTGCAAGACGCTTCGCTCACTAACGCACCGACAACTGCAGATCTCTGGAAAAATGATTGACTTTCATCTGCAAACGTGCAACACTGAATTCATAATCCAAATCATAATCCATAATACAATCCAAGACTATGTAATATTTAAATATACATACTTTAAAATAAAATGTAATATTTATAAATAATATACAAATATATTAGATAGTTGTTTTTAGTCATTCTTGTTCTGCAATTTTAAAAATTGAATTTGCTTGTGTTATTTATGTACTGTAAATATTTCTATATTTATGTGTTTGATAACACAAGACTACGTAATATATACATATAAAAATTATAATTTAAAATATACAGCAATGTATAAAACAAAATATATAAACAAATATTAAATAAATAATAAAATAGAATATACAAATAAAATATAATTTATTTTATTAATAGTCATTCTTGTTCTGCAGCAACTTAAAAAAAACAACAACAAAAAAAACAATTTGCTTCCATTATTTATGGAAATATTTTGTATATTTAGTCTAGTAACACACACACACACACACACACACATATATATATATTAAAATATACTACAATATATAAAAATACATAAACAACTTTAAAATAAACAACATTATATACAATAAACAAATATAAAATATAATTTAAAAATCATTCTTGTTCTGCAGTAACTTTAAAAAATTAAATTGCTTGTGTTAATTATACATTTCTATATTTTTATATTTATCTGTCTGGTAATAAGACTATAATGTATACATAAAAATATAATAATTTAAAATATACTGCTATACAAAAAACTAAAATCTATAAAATAAATATTAGATAACAAAATATGATATATTAATAAAAAATATTTAATATTTATATTTTTAGTCATTCTTGTTCTGCAATCTAAAAAAATGAAATTGCTTGTGTTATTTATGGAAATATTTCTATATTTATCTGTTTGATTACACAAGGTTTTGTAAAATATAGCTACATATATACTGCAAATATAAAACAAAAATACATAAACAGCTATAATATAAACAACATTAAAAATAAACAAATATAAAATATATATTTTTTTGTCATTCTTGTTCTGCAGTAACTTTAAAAAATTAAGTTGCTTGTGTTATTTATGGAAGCATTTCTATAAAAGGGTATAATAGAATATGTTCTTGTATTCTGATAACAAGACTATATAATATATACATAAATATAAAAATTTTAAATATAATGTAATCTATAAAATATAAAAATAAATATATAAATATAATATAAAATATAATATATAAAAAAAATATATTTATAGTCCATATTCTGCAGTGACTTAAAAATATATTATAATTTAACAATATAATAATAAAAAATAATGCAATATAAAAATACATAAAGTAAATATAATATATAAATATATAAAATATTTTATAATATTAAAGTCATTCTTGTTATGCAGTTAACTTTTGATGATACTTCCCACCCCATTATACCCTCATTATGATGCTAATTTTAAAATGCACACAAATAATCACCATACGTAATTCATAACAGAAAATAAACAGGTATAAGGGAAAACTAACACTCATATTGAGCTTCATTCATCAGCTGTCACAATCATATATTAACCTGAAGCAGGAACCGGTTCTGTGAGCTCCCCACGATGCTTTGCATTTCCCGTGAAATTTGAGGCAATAAAACCCCTTACAAGCAGGACACCATTCACAGTCCGCCGTTATGAAACGCAGTAATCCATATCGGCTTCAATGGATCTGAACTATGACGGGCTCACAGCTTGACAGCCCATCGCTGCGGCTCCTAAAGATCTTTAACTCAATCAAAATGGGTTATATTCCTGTTTTCCCGAGCCGAGACAACAGCCGCGTCACACACTCGCAATAATGGCAACTCATCGAGATGAGGCCTAGTTAGTGGACATGATCTACCACCCGTTCATCATCGCTGGAAACAGATCAACTAATGTCCCACTGCTGAACCTGCAAAATCAAGACCCCTGAACACATACAACGCATTTTCAGCATTTCATTACCAAAAATCATTAACGCAACTCACTATGAAGACAGCTGCCTATAATGCTGTCTAAGGAGGCTATGATTTCAGACTATGACGCCCAATAATGCCTTCTATACAGTAGGAAGCTCACTAGATTTTAATGCCCAAAAATGTTGTCTAGGTAAACAGACCACTACATTTTCATACAATGAGGTCCAAAAATGATGCCTAAAAAAGGCAACCCACTAGATTTTGAGACTATGGTGCTCAAAATGCTGTCTAGGTAGGCAGCTTACTAGGTTTTGAGAGTATGATGCTCAGTAATGGCTTCTAGGTAGAAAGCACACTACATTATAAGAGTATGATACCCATAAATGCTGTCAAGGTAAACAGCACACTAGATTTTTATACTATGAGGTCCAAAACTGTTGTCTAGATAGGCAGCTCACTAGAATTTGAGACTATGAGCCTCAAAATGCTGTCTAGGTAGGCAGTTTACTAGATTCTGAGACTATGGTGCTCAAAATGCTGTCTAGGTAGGCAGCTTACTAGATTCTGAGACTATGAGCCTCAAAATGCTGTCTAGGTAGGCAGCTTACTAGATTCTGAGACTATGGTGCTCAAAAGGCTGTCTAGGTAGGCAGCTCATTAGGTTTTGGTACTACAAGGTCCAAAAATGATGTCTAGATTACTAGATTTTGAGACTATGATGGCCAAAACTGTTGTCTAGGTAAAGAGTCTACTAGATTTTGATACTACAAAGTCCAAAAAATGTGTCTAGATAGGCAGCATACTTGGTTTTGAGACTATGAAACTGAAAACACTGTCTAGGTAGGCAGCTCACTAGATTTTAATGCTCAAAAATGTTGTCTAGTTAAACAGACCACCATTATTTTGATACTATGAGGTTCAAAAATGCTGTCCAGATAGGCAGCTTACTAGATTCTGAGACTATGGTGCTCAAAATGCTGTCTAGGTAGGCAGCTTACTAGGTTTTGAGAGTATGATGCTCAGTAATGGCTTCTTTGTAGAAAGCACACTAGACCTTAGGAGTATGATACCCATAAATGCTGTCTAGGCATTTTCATACTCTGAGGTCCAAAAATGCTGTCTAGATAGGCAGCTCACTAGAGTTTGAGACTATGATACTCAAAATGCTGTCTAGGTAGGCAGCTGATTAGGTTTTGGTACTACAAGGTCCAAAAATGACATCTAGGTTACCAGATTTTGCGACTATGACGGTCAAAACTGTTGTGTAGATAAAGACTAGAGTCCACTAGATTTTAATACTTCAAGCTCCAAAACTGATGTCTAGATAGGCAGCTTACTTGGTTTTGAGACTATGATACTGAAAACATTGTCTAGGTGGGAAGCTCACTAGATTTTAATGCCCAAAAATGTTAACAGACCACCGTTATTTTGATACTATGAGGTCCAAAGCTCACTAGATTTTGAGACTATGGTGCTCAAAATGCTGTCTAGGTAGGCAGCTTATTAGGTTTTAAGATGGCCAATAATGGCTTCATGATAGAAAGCACACTACATTTTAAGAGTATGATACCCATAAACGCTGTCTAGGTAAACAGCACACTTGATTTTGATACTACAAGGTCCAAAATTGTTGTCTAGATAGGCAGTTCACTAGGTTTAGAGACGACTGTATGATGGCTAAAATACTGTCTAGGTAGGCAGCTCACTAGATTTTAATCCCAAAAATGTTGTCTAGCAGTCTAGGTAAATAGTCGACTAGATTTTAATACTATGAGATCCAAAAACTACGTCTAGAAAGGCAGCTCACCAGGTTTCAAGACTATGGTGCTCAAAATGCTGTCTAGGTAAGCAGCCTAATACAGTTGTTTTTGAGACTATGATGCCCAATAATGGCTTCTAGGTAAAAAGCATACTAGACCTTAAGAGTATGATACCCATAAATGCTGTCTAGGTAAACAGCACACTAGATTTTGATACTACAAGATCCAAAATTGATGTTTAGATACAGTAGGTAACTCACTATTTTTGAGACTATGTTGCTCAAAATGCTCTCTAGGTTGGAAGTTCGCTATCCACACAGCTTTCTATGATGCCAAAAATGCTGTCTATGTAGAAAACTTGATTTTAAGAGAATAGTGCCCATAAATCCTGTGTAGCTGAACAGTCCATAATGTTTTTTTATACTATGAGGTCTAAAAATGATGTCTAGATAGGCAGCTCACTACGTTTTGACACTGTGATGCCCAAAAATGTTGTCTAGGTAGAAAGCACACTAAAGTTTAAGAGTATATTGCTCATAAATGCAGGTAAATAGCACACTATATTTTGATACTATGTGGTCTAAAAATGATGTCCAGATAGGCAGCTTACTAAGTTTTGAGACTGATACCCAAAATTGCTGTCTAGGTAAAGTGTCTACTAGATTTTGATAGGCATCTCAATGCTGTCTCATTACATAAATGCTGTCTAAACGTCCATTTTGATGCTATAAGGTCCAAAAATGATGTCTAGATAGGCAGTCCACAAGATTTTGATGCTACAAGGTCAAAAAACACTGCCTAGGTAACAATCCACTAGATTTTAAACCCCATAAATATAAACAGACCACTAGATTTTAATACTACACGGTCCAAAAATGATGTCTAGGTGTTGAGACTATGATGCTCAAAATGCTGTCTAGGTAGGCAGCCCAATAATGACTTCTAGGCAGAAAGCACACTAGATCTTAAGAGTATGATACTCAAAAATGCTGTCTAGGTAAACAGCAGATTAGATTTTGATACTATGAGGTCTAAAAATAAATGTCTAGATAGGCAGCTCACTAGGTTTTGAGACTATGATGCCCAAAATTGACTCTATAGGTAGAAAGCTTACTAGATTTTAGGCTTATAATGCCCATAAATGCTGTCTAGGTAAACAGTCCACTAGATTCTGACACCATTGGCTCCAAAATGATTTCGAGATAGGCAGCTCACTAGATTTTAACACAAAAAAACGATGTCTGCATAGACAGTATAATCAGTTTTGAGACACATTCAGCTTATTGAGTGTATTAAGTAGACTGACATCCACATTAATGCACAGCACAGCATATAAAAGACTCATGCAATAGTCTAATTGCCTTCATGTAAATGCATATCCTGTATTAGTGCACTAGGATTGACTAAATAAATAGCTCCAGTGAGCATATGATTGCCAGAACGCTGTCTACGTAGTCAGCTTACAAGGTTTTGAGCTTATTGAGCAAGCCTACCGCTTTTATTTTGACTGACATTCATATGCATATGCACTGAATACACGCTTCAAGTCATTTTTTGCTGTTGCACTGCATGCATCTAAAGCGCATTTTGTGTGTTGCTGAAGGATTGCATTGATCACATGAAAGCAGAATCAACCGGAAAGATTCATAGGTCTAACTAAACAAAGACAAACCCAAGAATCTGGACCAGGACAGTCATGAAAACACAGATCCAGCCTGAGGTGACCACACGAACATCCAGATCCACAGAGACCCGGTGAACAAAGGCAAACCCAGCGGAACCGCACAGTCCGGGATCTCCAGAAAACACATTTCTGCGTCTTACCTGCGCGCTTTATCGCTGCTGTCGCTGGCGTCCGTGTTTCTGCATTTCTCCGCTGCACACCGGAATCGACAGTCGTTTCGCTCGTAAATCCGTTTGAAGGCTCGCGTTGTCGTTTGACGCGAGGAGAGACGCTCGCGCTGTGTCCGGTAATCACTGTGCGGTGAGGGGCGGGCGCGCGGGAGGGGGAGAGTATTAACTCTGTCAGTCAGATCATGTCATCATAGTACTGATGACGTGTATGATGATGTAAGTGGAGAATGACATTAATAACATTTTATTGCTTATAGAATGTCTATCTATCTATCGTTCAGTTTATCTGTCATACTTTGTATCTATCGTTCTTTGTATCATTTAGTCTTTCACACTCTATCGTTCAGTCTATTTATCTTTCTATCATTTTTTATCTATCATTCAGTCTCTATCTATCTATCACTCTTTCAATATATCATTCAGTCTATCTATCACTCACTTTAGCTATCGTACATTCTATCAATTGGCCTTTCAATCTATCGTTCAATCTATTTATCATTCAGTCTGTCTATCATTCAGTCTCTATCTATCTATCTATCTATCTATCTATCTTTTAGTCTATTTCACATTATTTCTATCGTTTAGTCTATTTATTTTATTTAGGCTATCACTCTTTCAATCTATCGTTCAGTCTATCTATTGTTTCTATCATTCAAATGTATCATTCTTTCTATCATTCAGTCTATCTATCATTCTTTCAATTGTTCAGTCTATCTATCTATCTTTCTATCTATCTATTTTATCTGGACAAACCAAAGAGCACAATGTTCCTCAATGATTTCGGCTTATTTTAGACTGGGTTACTTTAAAAAACACATTTCGAAAGCAGAAGTGGTGTGAAATTTGTATTTGCAAATGTTTTGCTGTTTGTTTTTAAGGATGATCATTCAGATTTCTAAAGAATGCAGTCTCATGTGGAGCAGACGTGGCCTAATGGATAGAGAGTTGGACTTGTAACCCAAAGGTTGTGGGTTCAAGTCTCAGGTCCGGCAGGGACTGTAGGTGGGGGGAGTGAACAACCAGCACTCTCTCCACCCTCAATACCACAACTGAGGTGAGACCCTTGAGCAAGGCACCAAAACCCCAACTGCTGCCCACTGCTCCGGGTGTGTGTTCACTACTGTGTGCATGCACTTGGATGGGTTAAATGCAGAGGACAAATTCTGAGTATGGGTCACCATACTTGACCACTTCCCTTTCCCCCTCATTTTTTTTTTTATATCTCAGTGTCTGATTAGATGGGAAAGATAAAAGATAGGAAAATAAAACCTTTATGCAGTTGTATGCAACATGCAGTTGTTTAATTCAAAAAATGCACATTATATCATCAGCAAACAGTTTAAATAAAATTACCATTGAAAATAACATTTCAGAGAAACATGCTTTAGGATACTGAATAATTTACACATCATTTTTAAAATGCTATCATTGCAAAAAAAAAAAAAAAAAAAAAAAAAAAGCATAAAAAT
>JAFVLL020008523.1:0-24140 GCA_021397915.2 Tor tambroides
CTGAAAGACTGAAGAAATTGAGAGAGTCCCTTACCGAGAATGAAGTAGTAGTTCATGTTGACTACAGTGAGAACTACGCTTGTAAATATAGCAGAGAAATAAAAGAAACTCACTTTGGAGGTGGCAACCAGCAGGTAACCCTCCATACTGGAGTTATTTATCTCAGTGGGGGGAAGGTGAAGTCCTTTGCATCGCTTTCAGACTGTCTTCAGCACAATGCCATAGCCACATGGGCTCACCTTGACCCGGTACTGAGGAGCATACGAGACGAGCATCCAAATGCAAGGAACATCCACTTAATTTCAGATGGGCCCACATCTCAATACCGGAACAAAACCAACTTTTATCTAGCCTCAACAGTGCCATTCATGAGAGGATTTAATTGTGTAACATGGAACTTCACAGAGGCATCCCATGGAAAGGGTGCTCCTGATGGAGTGGGTGGTGCCTTGAAAAACCTGGCTGACAGAATTGTGTCCTACGGTACCAGCATACCAGATGCTGACACTCTTTTTGAGCAGCTAAATCTCAATTCATCTGTAAGGCTCTTTAAAATTATGTAGGAAGATGTCAAAACTAGTGCCGAATTAGTACCACCGGACCTGAAGACAGTACCTGGGACAATGAGAATTCATCAGATGAATAAACACATTGAACAACATTTTCAAACACAACGCAAATAGGCTAAAGTAACTTTACGTAAAAGGAGAAAAAGTTATTTTTTGTGTTTAGTTGCTGGATGAAATATTCTTAAAGCTGTAAATAAGAGATGGTTTAAAACTAAAATAAACTGAGTACCGAAATGTTTAATTACTGTGGAAGTATAAGTATGGACGCAACTAAAAAGAGACAGTTATGTGGGTTCATTGAGGTAATTTCCTGAAAACTCTAAAAGAGAGAAGTTTAAGATTAAAGGATGTTATTTGATATTAGTACGTCTGTATTTAATATCTTTAATATTTAATATCTGTAATTCAATCTAAAATTACTATTCTTTTCTCTATTAGCTGACATCGACAAAACCAGGCCTTATCTACACCAGAGAAGTGTCCTGCTTTTGTGATTTTGCCTGTGGATGTTTCAGTCCAAAGGAGTTTGACTTCCGAGACAATGTGGAGTCAGAAAAGGAGAACGCTGAGTCAGTTTTAGAAGTAGGAAAGTGGGTCCTTGTACAATATGACGGAGAACTGTTCCCTGGCACCATCACGCAGGTATGAAGAAGTATTTGGTGCTATGGATGTGTTGTTGTTTATGAAAAATCCTTACATTTATTAATTTATGTATTTGTTTATTTATTTATTTTTACTCTCTAGATTGTAGATGGTCAGTATGAAGTTGACACAATGAGTTGTGCTGGACCAAACAAATTTTTCATTCCATCAATAAGATACGAGGGAGAAAAAGTCTGGTACTACTTTGATGACATAAAGGGCATCATTCCAGAGCCACAACCTGCCACATCCTCAGCTCGACACTTCTGTGTGTTGCCTGAGATCTGGGCAAAGTACACAAACAAACATGTGTAAAACACTGACACCATATGATGTTCATTTGCATGCTACCACCAAGATGATCCCAACACAGTATTGAATTAATTGGTTGTGGTGTAAGCAGGAAAATCCAATACAAGAGAATCAGTTAACTGCACTTAAGGAGGTTAAATGACACTCTGCTTCACTGCCGTGGAATTAATTGCCAATTAATTCATACTGATTTTTTTTTTAATTTTGAAACAACCACTATGAAATAGACAACTTCCATAAATTAAAAGTGTATGGTGTGTTTGATGTTTTAGGTGTGTGAACACTCTACACATCTGTTCTTGTTGTGTAGAACTGTTGTGTAGCATTACATGTACACTGTTCTTGTTGTGCAGAACATGTTGTGTAGCATGTATAATTAATATACATGTGACAAGTTCTGACAAATCAGAATGTGGTATTTGTTGGTCAGTTATTTTTTTTAGTGCCATAGTAAAATGGTTCAAGTTTTTTAGGTACACGTTGAAATGTTGCCCTGTTTATTCCTGTTGTAATGTTTTTCCTAATTTAAAAAAAATATATATATAAGCTTTTGTATTTTTAAGCACTACACAATAAAACTGTTTTGAACTTGAATGCATGATTGTGCAAATATTATCAGTTTTTTTCTACATTATCTCAGACTAGTATACTAGTCTCAGTATAAATCTCACACTAGTATACTTATTATCATTACCAAAATAATTAACCTCATTTCCGAAACCTATGTATCATTACCGCAACAGATGTTCATTAGATGTTAATTTAATTCATAGAAAAATAGTACTTTGGTTTTAAATCCATGTGCAGAATCTACAAATTATGTTCTTTCAGGTTTGTCTCATCATTTTGAAAAAATGTCAGGTTTCATCTAAATATTTTTTAAAAATTGGTTGTAAATTGTGGAAGGCGTTGCGGTAATGAGAGAAATCAATCAAAATTAAAAAAAACTGTTAAATTAAAAATAAATATTATTTCAGAATTTCAAGTAACTGTGCATGACTACTAATAATCCATTTTTAAAAATGTGAAAATGTATTTGCTTTTCTAAGAGTGGTGATGTTTTCAGTCTGTTGCGGTAATGAGATTTTTTTAGGACTGATTTTGGAAATTATGTTAAAAAAGGTGTTAAATGGTAAGTAAAATTTTTTAATTGATGTTCACAGCGTTCCAGACTTTGTTGCTAATATCTGAAAAAAAAAAAAAAGTTAATTTAAGCATTTTTAAAATTTCATGCTTGAAATTTTTAAAACTAAGATTTCGTGAGAATCACCCATTTACACAATTCATGGGGCAGAAGCTGAAAACAAGTTTCAATGCTCTTGAATGTTTCTGCGTGAAAAGCAATCATCCATATATAACGTTTCCACTTCAATAAGCTTTTAATGTGAGCGCATACAGGCACGTCTGGTTGATAATAGATTAAAAATGCTATCTTCGTGGGCAAACGTGTTGGATTTGTAAGTCAGACAGCTATTTGGTCACTGAATGGGGCTTGAGAGAGAGTTGCCAGTGAGGGCGCAGGCGCAGCCTCCACCGTGTTGCCAGATCCATCTATTATAAGTGTCTTTGTGAGGAGTATAAAACTAATAGGTTACATGAAATATGAAATATGCAACAGTGGTCATGAAGAATTCTATCCTATTTCATTCAGTTTGGTAGTTAACCTTTTACAAAAATCATGCTAAAAACATTCATAAGAACAACAGACAAAGTTCTTATTATCATCCATATAGCAGTGCTTATGAAAGCTATAACAGTAATAAGCATTGTTGCATGAATAATAAATTTTATCCACACTTAGCATGTAGTAAAGTATCAAACTGTGATAAAAATAATGTCTAATTTATCAGTGTCTATCCCCCCCAAAACAGACAGCACAGAGAGTGTAATGACTTTCATTTTAGGTGTTATTAGGTTTTAGGTTTTACCAAACATCTCCCCATGCGATGGAATGGGACCGTGATGGATTTATTGTGAAGATGAAAGCCCACAAGAGTGTGGGAAGTTAACTTTAATTTTCAACTTTTTTCTCTCTTTATACGTTTTATTCTGATGATGTTTGCAAAATATAAAGCTACATTATATTTTTATAAGAATATGTGAGTGAACGCTCAGTTTCTGAGTCAAGCTGTGCTAACTGGACTTTTCCTTCCACAGTGCGGCTGTCAGACCAGGGGGGAGACTCGTTGTGAAGTCCTAAGAGTATGTTAAATTGGTAGATACAGTATACATTAAAATACATGTATACAGTTTTCTTCATCATATTTACGTATTATTGTAATTTTACTTGCTCACTTTCCCAGTAAACTAGTATTTTCCTCCTGCAGCGGCACTAGCAGACCAATGGGGAGACTCGTGAAGACGAAAAGTCGTACAAGTACGTTAAAGGGATAGTTTGCGCCCTGGCGTCATTTTGGAGAGTATCCATTGAGTGTAAACAGTGTATGCTGTTCTATGTCAGCTGCGCCACGCGGATACGTTGTTTTCGTTCAGATCAATGTGTAAAAGACATAAACAGCTTATCCGCGTGGCGCAGTAAGTTTTCTCGTAGCTTAGTAAAATTACGGTTGAATCCCTGATGTCACATGGATTATTTTTTCCTTGCTACGTTTCTGGACATTGATCATGTAAATTACATTGCTGTCTATGGGAGGGTCAGAGAGCTCTCAGAATGCATCAAACATATTTTAATTTGTGTTCCGGAGGTCGTACGGGTTTAGAACGACATGAGGGTGAGTAATTAATGACAGAATTTTCATTTTTGGGTGAACTATCCCTTTAAATAGGTACAGGTAGGTATACTTTAAAACACTTGCAGTCGTCTCATTTGTTTTATCAATTAAGCCATGCTAACTAGCATTTCCCTCCCGCAGTGGCACTGGCTGACCAGCTGGACCATCGTGAGGCAGGCGGGAAGAGTCGCCACCATAAAAAAGACCATTTTAAATGTTTTCAGATGATATGTGTCCTCTGATTATTGTTGTATTGTTGTTACTAATTATGTACATTAACTCTTCAAACTTTTATTTTTATATTTACACAATTTATTTTCCACTGGCACAATTTGTTATCTGTGATTTTACTTGTAGGCTATATGTATGTTCATTGATGAAATATGGTTATTATGCTGGTTATTGAAGTTCAGCTGTGAAATATAAAAGATGAATCATGAATAAAGCTGTTGGTGTAAAGCAATAACTTGTGTTATTGAATATATAACAAAAAAAATAAAAAATAACAGTACACTTAAAACTACTGTACTTAGTGTCACAGTAATGTTAGTGTGGTATGAAATACAGCAACTACTGGATAATTGTTGCCAGTAAGTTACAGTTAATTTGACGATAAACATTTTACGGTTATATAACCTTTTGAAATCAAACAGCGTTGCATTGTTGTGTAGGCTATCTTGCAACAAAAATAGCTCCTAGCACATAATTACATTTCTAAACTGAATAGAATCACTTTTAACTTGTTCATATTACCTTTAGAACAATTATCCCTTTCAGTGACAGTTTTGTCACTTAGGCAGAAATATGAAGTACTGGCACGGCTTAATTATAATCACGCATGCTTTTTAATGCTCTTGTGAATGTTTTAGTAGTATTTTAAAATTGAAAAAAAAAATTAAATTAAAAAATTGCCTTTTGTGTTTTTCTTTACTGTTTTTTAGGTATGAAGCTGAGAAGTCTGCACAGGCCCAGGAATAATACCATTTCATCCTGTTCTATTTTTATCCAGTTTTTATCCTGTTTTGTTTTATATTTTGTTTTTCCCAATTAAAAAAATGTGATTTAGAGATTTTGAGTTGAAGTCATTTTCTTCACAGTTGAAATATTTTATCATGTAATTTAAAATGTATTGAGCACCACATAAAATCAACTGATATTAGGTCAAAAAACATTGTAACAGAGTTGGAGTGGTTTGAAAGTTGGTTTTGCATATTAGCACATTAACTTTATCCAGAGGAATTAATAAAGAAATATAAAAGACCCACTGTGGTCCCACAAAAACCCAATATATGGGCCATTTGGTCCCATAAGGGTTCTGTATGTGGCCAACCTTGGCCCCAATTATTAGAACCCATTTGGGCCCATATTATGAAAAATGGGCTATGGGCTAACACACATGGGTCCCAAGTGGAGCCGATGAATTCTCTGGGCCCCACTTGGGTTGCCCATTCAGGGCCCAAGTGACAGCCCATCAAAAACCCACATGGGGCCCACATGGAAAAAAAACAAAAGCAGATAACTCCACATTTCATGTTTTAGAGTTTAAAAAAAACACTCATTTAATCTTTGCAATCTCCTCAGATGACAATGTAGATGCCTGACAAACGTTGTTGTTGTTGTGATCATAGACTGTATGGATGTAGACTAAACGGAGCTTTTCCCTCACTAACGTGCTGCTTTTGCAAGGTTCCTTGAAAACGTTTCAGCTTTTATGCCCTGAAGATATCACAAGTTCAAGTTTGTTGAAATTATCCATCCTTGATCACTTGTAGTCAGCTTTGACGAAACTATTCTCAGCTAGCATGTCCTTTCAAAGTTAAAGTAGCCTTGTCACCTGACCTGAATACAGCGCGCTAATTCGCTAAAATGGACTTATCGGCTTCTGTTCACAAACTACAAGCGAGCTTGTCGGCTTCTGCAGTAAAACGTGAACTCGCGATGCCTTGAAAGTGGACAATACCAGCTTTTTTGACAAAACGTGTTTAGGGTTCAGATCACGCTATATGTGGAGAATAATGCACGGCAATCAACTTATTTTTTTTTTTTTTAAAGTGGCTATTGGTTTTTGCAAATAAACTCTTCATATATGTATAGTTCAGTCATGAAACACTAGATTAAGCAGGCTGACGAGTATTAATGTAACTGATGATATTCACAGCGTTAAACGACTTGACAAGCTGACTGGTTCATGTTGCATACACAGCCAATGAGCTTGCTACTTTGAATGGCTAAATGGCCAGTTAGCATTCACTTGAGCATTTGCAGCTACTAGATAAGTAAACGGTCTCACTCTTATTTCAGAGAATTTTTGCGTTCGTCAGTTTTACATTTTTAAACTAGAAAACATAGCTGTAAAACTACACGCAGGTTAGTCGAGAGAGGAGTAATTACTAAGCATGTTGTGTTCATATAACAGCAGTAGCAGCAGCAGCAACTTGGCCGTTTCTCAATACCAAGTATGCAAAGTTCGGACTTGCGTCCTCGGTAGTTCGGACTTCTCAAGTTCGACTCAGGAGTGCGACGGGAGAACACAAGTCCGGTAATTCTGCAAATGGAACAGCAGCATACTTGATAACGTCAGTCAGCTCGCCTAAGTTATCTACACTGCGTTACAATACGACGAAATACGATATCAAACACCACTGCCTCTTTTTGTTTTCATGTAAACATATTAATAGCCACAAAAATGTATTTCAGGGAACGTACATTCTTTACAGTGAAACAAAATATTATATCAAACAGCGTTGCCTCTTTTCTGTTTCATTTAAAATATTAATAGCCACAAAAATGTGGTTCATGCAACGCGTACAAGCATAATAAAACGAAATATCAAACACCACAGCATTTTCGTTTTCTTCAAAATATAAAACACAACCCTCTTTTTGTTTTCAGTTTAAAAATATAAAACATTAATATGTGGTTTAGGTAATGTGCGCACAAATACTCTGATTCACTGCATGTATAATAAAATTAACCCTTGTGCATCAATAAAAAAAAAGTTACACTTAGGTCCATAGTGGACAAAAATGTCCATGTCAAAAAAATGGTCATAAAAATTGGAAGCTTGGGAGCACAGACTTAAGTTTGGTCTCATTTTAAAGAAGACCCATGGCAGATTATTGTTGAAGTAAAAAAAATGTTTAAAAAGTGAAACCAAAAAAAAAGTTATGAAAATGATTTATGAACAATATTTTATATATTATTTTATGAATATTTTATATATGAAACATGTTGAACTCTAAACCTGCTAGAAAATCAAAGCCATAAATCTAAAAAAGTTGTGTTCCAAATTTGAGGTTGATATCTCAAAAAATGAGCTTTCAGTAAAAATTTTGTTTGGGCGCAGTACCAACTTTTCCCCATTAGATGCCAGCAAAACTCTGCTGGTGCACACAGTGGTTGGATTTGGGATTTACAGTAGAGTTTCTCTCTCTCAATTTTTACAAGAACACACACGTACACACAATTTTTTTTTTAAGACACACATATAAACCACACTCTGACATCTATACCAACACACCCACACAATTATAGCTGCATTATTTTCCAATTGGCTCTATACTATGCAGAAGCAGAAAACAGGAATAAAGCAAGTATTTGCTTTATAGACCCTTTATAGACCAAACCTGAAAAAATGGCACCATCTGGTAAAAAATTAAATTTTGAAGCCTTGCCAACAGAATGAAAGCCTATTAACAAAAATTGCATCATTTTACAGTTAAACGGCACTGCGATTAAAAATAGCAGTTTTAATGGGTTTCAATGGGGACATTTTTGTACAAAAGGTGCTGAGTGTTTCACTTTTTTGTACCTAGTGTAAGATAGATATAAAGGAAATGAGGGTGGAATATTAAAATTCCAATAAAAATACACACCTGAGCCAAAATTTACGCAGTTAGCATTAACACAGGCAAAATAATAATAATAAAAAATAAAAAAAAACTCAAATGGACAAAAATGTCCATAAGGATGCACAAGGGTTAAATATGACAAGCACAACTCTGCCTTTTTTGTTAAATGGCAGTTTTAATGAACAATAATAACCATTATAAAAGTATAAGTAAGTATAAGAGACTTATGTAATAGCAAATAAAGACAAAAGCAAACAATTCAGTCACGTTAAAGTAAGCGCTGTATTACGATTAATGAATAAATAATTTATGAAACATACAGTGCCCTCCATAAGTATTGGAACAGTGAAGACAAAATTGCTCTGTTGGCTGTGGAGTCAAGACATTTGCAAATATGATTAAAAGATGAATGAGAGACAAAACTACAGAATGTCACATTTTATTATTAGCCGTTTCAACACATACATGTTTTACCAAATAAAAAGAACAGCACTTTTTTGAGTTCATCCCACTCATTGATGTGAGCATAAGTATTGGGACAGTTGAACATAAGGCAGATAAAAGATTAAAAGCTATTATTTAGTTGCAGATCCCTTTGGCGACAATCACAGCAGTGAGTCTGTGACCTATAGACATCACCGTAATTCCCTGGTCTCATCCTTTGGAAATACTTTTTCCCAGCCTTTAATGCAGCCAATTCCAATTGTTGCTTGTTTGGGGAGTTTCTGCCTTTACTCTCCTATTCAGCTGGTGAAATTCATGTTCAATCGGATTTAAATCTGGAGACTGATTTGGGCAATCTAAGACTTTCCATTTCTTTGCCCTTATAAATTCCTTGACTGAACTGGCAGGGTGTTTTGGGTCATTGCCCTGATGCAATATGAAGCACTTACCAATTAATCTGGTGGCATTTTCTTGAATATTGGTAGGCAAGATGATTTTGTACCCTTCCAAATTCATTCTGCTACTGCCATCATACATTAAATCATCAGTAAAGTTGAGAGGGCCTGTTCCAGAGGCAGCCATGCATGCCCATGCCATGACACCACCTTCACTATGCTTTACAGATGAGGCTATATGCTTGGGATCATTTGCAGTTCCCTTTTTTCTCCATATTTTTGCTTTCCCATCACTTAGATAAAGGTTCATCTTTGTCTCATTGGTCCATAAACACAGTTCCAAAACTCTTCTGGCTCACCTTTGTGCTTTTTTGCAAACTCTAATCTTTCCTTTCTATTTTTGGTGCTGGTCAGAGGTTTGCATCTTGCTGTGTAGCATCTGTAATTCTGTGCCAAAGTCTCCTGAGGACAGTAGATTGTCAGAGTATCACCCGAGCTTGATGGAAGTTGTTGGTGATTTTACAGACACATCTTTTAGGGTTAATTTTCACAGCTTTTATGATTTGTCTGTCATCAATTACTGTTGCTTTCTCAGCCGATCAGGTCGTTGTTGGTTGCTGGTGTCACTGGTGGTTTCCAAACTCTTGATTTCTCCATGCCCTTTAATTTTGATATAGCTCTAATTGACTTCCTCTTTTCTTTTAGCATCCAAATTGCTTGCAAGTCAGCTCCCTCGGCTTCATCCTGGTTTGTGTGTCATCATCGATTGCAGGATTTAGAATACAGAAGTAATGGATATAACTGATACAACACATTCCCTGCTTTTAATATCTGAAGAATTAATGCAACAGGACACAGCTGATCACTCAGAAAGACCTGTGAGGCAACTGTTCCAATACTTATGCTCACATCAGATAGGGGGATGAAACTCTAAAAGTGCTGTTCTTTTTATTTGGTAAAACATGTTGAAATGGCTAATAATAAAATGTGACATTCTGTAGTTTTGTCTCATATTCATCTTTTAATCATATTTGCAAATGTCTTGACTCCACAGCCAACAGAGCAATTTTGTCTTTACTGTTCCAGTACTTTTGGAGGGCACTGTAACTTTGTGCTCAGCCAAAACGATATGACCTGGAAGAAATAATAGATTCATATGAGACCAAAGATTGCCTGTTAGATATACCCAAAACGAATTTTACCTCATGTTTAACCACTAAAGAGACATCAGAACCAGCGGCAGATGTCAGAAGGACTAGCCGCGGTGAGGCTGCTCTCGGCGGATACATGAGCACTGAGCACCCGGTGATCGCGTGGAGCTCACAGGGGTGCAAACTCATCAGGGGTGAAAAAGGTGACAAACTAAACTACCCCCCCCCCCACGCAAGCCAAACAGGGTTAAAAGTAAAGGCAAGTTAATTCACATAGCACATTTCACACACAATGGCAAATATACTGCTTTATATAGAGAAAATGTTACACACTGCAAAAAACATTTTTAGTCTCGTTTCCAGTCCAAATATCTAATTCTTAAATCAAATCGTTTTTCAAATCAAGTCAAAAGTCAAAATAATCTTCTTTTCGGTTTGAAATGAGATTATTTTGCTTACCCCATGTGCAGATTATTTTGCTTGTTTTAAGGAAAAACTCACTTAATTTTGACTTCTTTTTTTTCCCTGAAAACAAGACAATTTTTACTTGTCTAGAAAATGCTTCTTGATTTAAGAATTTTTAGATATATTTGGACTAGAAACAAGACAAAAACTCTAAGTAGGAAAGCATTTTTTTGCAGTGCACCATTCAAGGATAAACACCTTTATATGATTAAAAGACGTTTGAGCGACAACTACGGTCTACAATCAACAAGGATTGTTGTTAAGATGTTACATGAACTTAGTCAGGGGAAATAAACCACTGTAAATCTTCATTTCAGCACTCGAATTTTTGAAGCAGCTGACGGGCTAAACGCGAGGTGTTTCTCCGTCTTGAAACAGGCTGTTACAGGCTGACACTTAGCGCTGCCTCCACTTGAGCTGAGTGATACTAATATTACTGTACATTAAACGGTATGCTTTACTTGTAGGTCGAACAGTTCTCAAATCGATTTCATGTCAGAGTAATAGCTTACTGAAATGTGAGAAATGTTAAGGTCGAGACCGAGGAGCATTTTTGCAAAGGGTAGCGAACTAATGTAGCGATAACGAAACTTACAATCTTCATAGCTATCGCAACAGCAGCCTCATGCAAAAACAAACAAAAAAAAAAACCAGCCTCTCGCGGTAATCACCATTTAAACTGGAACACAATCATTTACAGCAGATACAAATGAATTCCGTCCTGCTCTACAGAGAACTTAATTTAGTTAAACAGGCTAATCGAACCACCAACATAGCCCAATTACTTCAAAAATAAGTTGCTTGCCGTTAGCTTATACCTTCACGTTTTACGTAGCCTCTGGAAATATGGACAGTTCCCTTAAAAGTTAGGCTTCAGGAGTGAGATTGGTTGGATGGATGAGGAGTAGAGCCTGATTAGTGACAAGCCACCCAGAGGCAGAGTAGGTGGGTCTCATCTTGCTAACAGAGAGTAAAATGCTGTGTGATTTTACAAACCCATTTAGACTCTCGCCGCAGATACAATTTCACCACCCCCCCACAAATTTTTTTTTTTTTAACGGATCTACACGATTCACGTGAATGACCTATTTCAAGGTGAAAACGGCGAATTTCGCCGAAAGGTGACAAGTTTGCACCCCTGAGCTCACGTCTCCGAAATTGGCGAAAAAATTTTCAAATAGGCGCTCTCTTTATAAATAAACCGCAGATTTGAGTTTTAAACAACTACATTCTCGCCTGAAATACTCTTAGAACGGCATTTCATGACACAATAACAGTAATATTTTGAAAATTTTGCGGTTTTCCCCTCCGCCATTAACGCTCACTGATTGGTGTGAAATGCATTCTCGGATACCTGGCTGCCTCAAGTTCGCACAAGTCACCTCTGGATGCACATCCTTGATAAAAGGGGCGGAGCAAGGACACATCCGGGGATTTGAACTGTACTTGGCTAGATGTGAACTTTGAATTGGAACAGTACTTGGGCGACGACTGATGACATTTCACAAGTCCACAAGAACACAAGTACAGACAAGAACGCATACTGAGAAATGGCCCTTATCTAGTCATGTATGTGAGAATACAATGTCAAAGAGTCAGGGATTTTAGAAAAGTAAAGTGAATTGGGGATTACCTTATTTGCTCAAAACCTCCAATGCTTTTCTCTCGGGTTGATTTCAGAAGATGCACGCCACACTTAGCGGGATCTGTTTGCAGTGGCGTTTCAAAGTTTTAGTCAAGGTGAACCCGTATAACAGTCTTCCTTAAATGTCCTACTGTCACCAGGCTTACTCAAACCAAAACAAATTAAATGAGCAGCAGAAAATATTATACAAGTGTACTCGTGGCACACATGCGATGCATTTCAGAAGGGAGCACACACTCTTAAAGGGGTCACATCTCTATTTCTCGTTAGTGAAAGTGACGTGACATACGGCCAAGTATGGTGACCCATACTCAGAATTTGTGCTCTGCATTTATCCCATCCAAAGTGCACACACACAGCAGTGAACACACACACACACACACACACACACACACACACACCGTGAACACACACCCGGAGCAGTGGGCAGCCATTTATGCTGCGGCACCTGGGGAGCAGTTGGGAGTTCGGTCCCTTGCTCAAGGGCACCTCAGTCGTGGTATTGAGGGTGGAGAGAACGCTGTACATTCACTCCCCTCACCTACAATTCCTGCCGGACCTGAGACTCGAACTCGCAACCTTTCTATTACGAGTCCGACCCTCTAACCATTAGGCCACGACTTCCCCCTAAGTTACATTTGGGTCAGCCATACCGAAGAGTTTATTATGAAAGTCTTGTTTACTGATAGTTTAAAGATAATGATTCATGAGTTTAATATATAAAGATAGTACTACTAGTAATAAATTAGTTCAGATTAGTAGCCCATGTACATTGCAGCACAATAATAAGGCACTTTAAACTGTAATTTACTTGTTTATTGAGCTGCGGCTTACAGCAATTCTAGTACTTTCATGGAGTGTAGCAACAGTATCCATAGAACTCCAGATTAATTAATAGCAGTATGCATAGCAATTAAATGATCATTTTGTTGCAGCAGCAGCAGATAATTTCAGTGACTAAGCATGGATGTTACGTGATCTCTTTAAGTGAAATAGGCATTATTTGATTGTGTTTGCTTATTTAATAAGAGGCTTATAGCAATTCTAAATATTTTGTGCAGCTGTAGCAGTAGTATGCACAGATATTCAGATCGCAATTTTAGTGAATTTTAATAGCAGCAGCTTGCATAGCAAATTCAGATCCAATGTTAGAAATATCAGCAACAGTTTGCAAAGCAAACCAATTATTATTTTGCTAATATAGCAGCGGCAGTAGAAAGTACTTTAGGTCGCATGAAATTTCAGTAATAATGCATGTGTAACGGTGGTGACCGCCCTTGCATAAATTAAACTTTTAAAGAATTTCAGGCGCCAGACAGGATTAATCCTGTCAGAAATTAAATTAACCCAGGATAGCAGAACCACCTGTTACACAAATAGTAAGAGTCCAAGAAGAGATTCAGTTCATAAGGAGATTTATTTCACAATGTCCAAAAAAAAAAACTTATTTGAAAAAGGTCATCAAAAAGAAGGGGGAAAAAAAACAAAACAATTGAACAATCCAGTTCACGTCACACGAAGTTGAGATCCCTGAAGAAAACGCGTCATTCTATTATTTTCCACAGTGGCAGATTCACGTCCACATTCATTCATGAATTGACCACAAAAGAAAGAGAAAAAAATAACATTGAATAAACATATTTAAGAAACAATATCAACATCAAACAACAATCTTCAAGAACAGAAATAACATTTGCGTAGTCATGAAAACAAAAAGCACACAGAATGTGCGAATGTGAATGTAAGGCGAGTGGGTGCGTGTGTAATAATGTGTGCAATGGCGGCTGCGTACAGGTAGACTACTGACCAAGTTTGCAGACGTGAAGGAAGCTGGAGAGTGTAGCGGGTCGTCGTCAGACACCAGGACAGGAGGATAAGCAGGCAGCCTTGTCCTTGGAACAGTTCCCCAAAATCAGATGATCTTGTAGCGTAACACTATAAAGTTCAGTCAAACTCCACGACGTACAGATATCCTTCATAGAAGGCAATATTTCAACAAGCGGCCGTCTTTTCCACTCCTCACGGTAATCCATTAACTCTCACTCATATTACTGCAAACCTTGCACGCAAACTTTCTGATGACGCGTCTCTCTCAGATAGGACACACCTCCAATATATCCTCCTTCCTTCCGCCGTTAATTGAAACACTCCACCCATTCACGCACAGTGAAAGTGAAAGTAAAACGTTGTTGTGGCACAAAGTTTCTGCACTGCCACACATGGATGGTAAGTGAATTCTTTAAGTGAAATACATTTACATTACATATAAAAAAAAACCTATATAAAATAGGTATTTTATTACTTTTGCTTATTCAACAGGGCTTACAGCAGATTTCGTGAACTCTCCGAAGTGAAATAAGCATTATTTGATTGCATTTGTTTATTAAATAAAGGGGCTATAGCATTTCTAAGTATGTTTGTGCAGCTGTAGCAGCAGTATGCATAGCTATTCAGATTGCAATGTCAGCGAATTGCATAGCATGCATAGCAAATTCAGATGCAAGGTTAGAAATAATATTAAAAGCAGCATGCATAGCAAGTCAAATCGTTTTTGCTAATATTGCAGTGGCAGCAGAAAGTGCTTTAGTTCCATGAAATTTCAATGATAGCTCATGGATTAAAGTGGAATAGGCATTAAATTACTTTTGCTTGTTCAACAGGATTTACAGCAGATTTCGTGCAGCAGTAGTTTATGGTTAGCAATTCTGATGTAATATTATTAACCGCAGCAGCTCGCACAGTAAATTCATACTACAACATTGCAAAGAGTATTAACAGCAAAAGGATGTATTACAACCTAGTATTGAAATGTTAGTGAATTTTATTAAGAGCAGCAGTAAACAATCAATGTAGTTGCGCGAGGGTACAGTTAAAAGCTTGCTGGTATTGATCACGGTACCACCGTAACAGGCGTATACGTGGTAGCGACAAGCGATCGAACAAATTCATTGGTCTTTCGTAGGCCTACTAGATATAGTGCGAGCACTCAAACTACATCAGAAATAGAACAGGGCCTTGGTTACTGCCGGGAATAGTTGCGTGGTCGTATCGCACCGCATACATTGCGGACAGTTTCACCTATCGTAATGGGTTCTATTGATTTTGTTATGTGCCGCGTGCATCTGGAGTAGACACTGTGTTACAGTAAAATAGACGTTTGCCTAGCTACCTATATTCCTAATTAACGGAGCTTACAGCAGTTCAGTTTTCTTGTGCAGTAGTAGCAGCCTGCATAGAATTTCAGTCATCGAGAATATTAGTTTTCTCAGCAGCAGCATGAATAGCATTTCTATGTTGCGAATTTTAATTTGGTCACAATTAATATAAACAGCAGCATATGTACAGTAAAATCAGACGGCAATGTAGCAATAATTTTACAGCATAGTAGCATGCAAGCAGACACTGCATTAAAATAAAGTCACAGTAATGTCTTGCTGAAGACCATCTTGGAGTGAGCCACGCTTGTAGCTAATGATTTGATCTTACAATGCAACATTGTTCTTACTAGGCATACTAATAGTTGAATCCATGAAAATAAGTGAGCAGCTGCCTTTTAGCCAGAATTATTTCTGGGCACATGACACTACCACTACAGGATGTACAGCAATTTATGCTGTCGCTGAATGCTTTGTTATTTAAAGGGTAAGAATAAAGGTAAGCATTTCCATTGCAGTAATGTTGATGAATAACAACTTGTTACGTAGACAAACGTGACAACAAGGTTGAGGATCCATTCGCAGGTTTCACTGAAAGAGCGTGGTCAGACAGGCAGGGTCAATCGCCAGCAAACACAACAGTAAGGGCAAGGCAAATCGTAATCCAGAAACAGGCATATGGGTCAAGGCAGGCAGAAAACAATCACTAAACAGTCCACAACTGATTACAGTCCAAGGGCAGACAGCAAAGAAACACAACGAGAATAAACAGTCCACAAGTGATCCACGGGCAAACACAGAAACAGGAAACCAGAGAGCAGGGCTAGGAATTGCAGTGTGGCATTAAACATACAATACTTTGCAATGAATAAGAGATTAAACCAGGCTTTTATAGCATGTGACAATTAATGATGAGTGCAGATAAGTCCAGGCAAAGGATTATGGGAAATTAAGTCCTGGGTGAATGAGCTCTCTGGTGGAACTCATGGGCACTCCAGCTGGTGATCGTGACAGGCAGACAGTGTTGAGACAACATCGCTGGTCATGATAGGGCGAGCAGAGAGTTTGCAGACGACCTCTGTCAAGACAGGACACAGGTTCATAGACGACCTCCGTGGTCAGTTCAGACCAGGACGAGAATGAAAGTTCATAAACAGCTTCACAGACTGTGACAGGCCTGACTGAGACTCTACAGATAGTCTTCTTGGCCATGAGTGGACAGTCAAAGGATTCAGAAACATCCTTCTCGGTCATGACAGGGCAAACAGAGAGCTCGGAACTGACCTTCTTGGCCATGACTGAACAGTCACGGAGCTCAGAAATGGACTCCTTAGTCATTACAGAACAATCAGAGAGTTCAGGAAAGGCCATCTTGGCTGGTTTGGAACAGGGCAAGAGTTCACAGACAGCCTTCATAAACATGACAGAACAATCAGAAAGTTTATTAGTGGACACTCCTGACACCTCTGGAGGTTCTGCAGCAGTAGTATCAGTAGCTTCAACAAACACAGGGAGTTCCGAGACAACGCTTGAGGTCTTAACAGAAGCAACAGGAAACAGGGACAGTTCGGTAACGGTCTCTTCGACCATGACATGACAGACTGAGAGTGCATTCCGGTCTTAAGAAGTGAAATGATCGGTCTGTGCAAGAAACTTAACATTATTTACAACATTATTACCTGTAATCCATAGCCTCATGCAAACGGTCCAGGGTGAACCGGTTCTTTTTGGTGAACCAATCTTAACTTGTTTAACCAGTTTACCAAATCAGACTGAACTGTCTGATACAGCTCTACAAGTTACTCAATCTAAACTCACTTTCGTACATGCCTGACAGTCACATCGACTTGAAATGAACCAATATACTGGTGTGTATGATCCCATGATACTGTTTTTTGCCAAATCATTCAGCGCTCCAGTTACTCCAAGAGTCACTGAACTGAGGAAACAGTTCTGACTTGGACCAAAGACCAGCACATGTGTGAATTGAGTACTTGAATGAAGGGGCAAAATGAAACTATTTGAAATTTTTATGGCTTATTGTTAATGTAAAAAAGTGAGTTGATGAAGTTTATTCACTTTATATGCTTTAGACATAAAACATCCATGTTTTACATCATTATTGGGTGCTTTAATAATATGATTGTGTATACATTATGTAAGGCTACGTTCACACTGCGAGCCTTAGTGCCCAATGCCGTTGTTTTAAATGTGGCCAATATCAGATTTCCAGTGTGAACCGATCATGGTTCTGAACTGACAAAATGCGCAAAAGAACAATACGAACAGGGTTTCCAGATTTTCACAACAAAATCTGCCCAACTGCTTCTCAAAACTAGTCCAAATCTAGCCCAACCATGTTCAAGGGTAGGGGTAGGCGATATGGCAAAAATATCATATCATGATTTTTTTTTAAATATCACGATTTCATGATTTTATCACGATTCTTTGTCATGTTTTTTTTTCCTATTTTGTCTGAGCAGTACAGCCAAACTAATTTCCCTATTATAAAGACAAAGCCTTTCAATGTAACAAAATATAAAAAATAATGGTGGATATTTAGGCCAAAGTGGGCGAAAATAAAAATCTTTCTCATTATGTTATCTTTGTTATTAAAAAATAAGTACAAAGATACACATTACAAATACACATAATATACAAATAAAACAAACAGTGCTTTATTTTCAGGTACAATAGGCATATTTAGCAGGAGCATTCAAGAAATTGAATGAACAAATATAAAAATAAAACACTATATAGATTGATTCCTATTAAAGCAACTGCATTTTTTTTCAGTCAAGAGTAGTGAGTTATTTTTTTCTCTTTGCTTTTTGTTGTTTTAACAGTAAAGAATAAAAATTATGTCATCTGTCTTGTCGATTCTGTCAAAATGTTTAATATTTATACCATCATTTACTCACTCAAAATTAGTTTTAAACCTGAATGAGTTTCTTTCTTCTGCTGAACATACATGCTATTTTGAAGAATGTGGAAAACCAAACAGTTGCTGGTCCACAGTGACTTCCATAGTATTTTTTTTTTCCTACTATCAAAGTCAATGTGGACCAGCAACTGTTTGGTTACCCACGTTCTTCAAAATATCTTCTTTTGTGTCCAGCACAAAAAAGAATTTAATACAGGTTTGGGACAACATGTGAGTGAGTAAATAATGACAGAAATTAAATTTTAGGGTGAACTATCCCTTTAATGACAGTCGGCTGCATGTTTAGTACTGTCGCTTTAAATGCACGCATCTAATATACAGGCACGCATCCGTTTTTCTCTCAACTGTTTACTTTCATTTTAGACATAACCAACCATTAGACATAACCATAACCATTTTAGAGTCTATATGCAAACATTGTGTGTTTTGACAGTATAGGTTGTTTGCAATCACGTGGTTCTGATGACGCGCGAAATGCAGCTGGAGGGCAGGAAGTGATTTTTCTCCAAAGGAATCAGTAGCAGAAACACCAAATGCCTGTTTTGGTTTGTTTATGAATGCTCAAATCGGTCAAACGGAGAAAACACAAGGAGCTTATATCGTGTGCCAAAATGTGGTGTTCATAAGAGGGGATAAGTCAAGAAATTGACCGAAAAACGCAGGAAAAAGCGGCTTGTAAACCTGCGTCTGCGGTCGGGAGGAGCCGAGTTGATAAGGCTCGTGTGTGCAAATGGTTCATATAATATATTAAGATATTTATAAAGACATATATAAATAGATACAAGGTGACAGTCAGAATTCACTCAATGCTAAACGCCACATGTAGACACGATGTATTAAGATATTATTTGTAGTTCAGAGAATTTCACTGATTAAAAAGGAACCGTGAGATTGCGATAAATTGAAGTGACAGCTTTTTAGTGATTATAGCCTAGAAAGCGAGCAAATAACGCTTCCATGTAATCAATTCAGGATTTAAATAAAAGTTGTTTTGCGTGCTGCTAACAGGACCCACGGCCACAAACTCTGTACATGCAGCAAAGTTTCAGGAGTGACATATATCCCACATTCCTCATATAAATACGGGATTCACTTTCGAAATAGCTTGTTTGTAATCAGGGTAAGTTGCTTAGCCTATATCCACTGCAGGCAAGTATTTCAATTTAGTTTAAAAATCGCTCCTATTTATAACGCAAGAATCACGTAACATATGTTGTTTTTCTGTTTATACATTTCTCTTGTTATAGCGCCTAAACCAGTACAGTATGGACTTTCCTCATCTCATCCGTTCTCTTTTTTAGTCACTTCTAAAATGTTGCTGCATAGTATATGGGGTTTGTGTACGTGGGTCCTGTTAGCAGCACGTAAAGCAAAACTTTTATTCAAATTCTGAATTGTTTACAGCCCAGAAAGCGAGCAAATAACGCTTCTGTATAATCACTAAAAAGCTGTCACTCACTTCAATTTATTGCAATCTCACAATGTTCCGCTATAATCAATGAAGCTCTCTGAAACTAATATCTTATTTACATCGTGTCTACGTGTGGTGTTTAGCATTGAGTGAATTCTGACTGTCTCACGCTGAATGCTTGAGAGTTGGCAGCCCTAGATTATCTATTATCTGTATTAATATCTTAATATATTATTATATCTTATATGAACCATTTACACACATAAGCCTTATCGACTCGGCTCCTCCCGACCGCAGACGCAGGTTTACAAGCCACTTTTTCCTGCGTTTTTCGGTCAATTTCTTGACTTTTCCTCTCTTATGAACAACACATTTTCGTACACGATATAAGCTCCTTGTGTTTTCTCCGTTTGACCGATTTGAGCATTCATAACGCAAAACACAGGCATTTGGTGTTTCTGCTACTGATTCCTATGGATAAAAATCACTTCCTGTCCTCCAGCTGCATTTCGCGCCACAGCAATGACGTCATGTGCAAACAACCTATTAGCTCAAAAGATAACTTAGTTGAGTAATCAGGCGCTGTTAAACAGGCTTTTTAGTTCGCGCGTTTTGGGTGTACGGGCTCAGAAAAAGCGCACGTCAGACCAGAGCGTGAATGAAAAGTTTAACCGGCAAGGCTTTAAAACACACCCAAATAATGTACTTTTGTGATTGCTGTAAAGTTAGTGAACAGGAAGAACTCCAAGCACGGGATATCTCTAAGTGGGAACAAAAGGAATGTCTTTGTGTTTAAATCTGTGATCATAAACATATCAGACCTGTACACACATTTGTCTAATATGTTTGCACATATTTACATATTTGCACATATCAGACCTGCACACACATAATTGTCTATATTATATGTGTGTTTTGCTGTTTTGTACATTGCTATTTGTATATTTGTTTACTATTCTTTTATTATCTGTGTCCTGTCCTGTTGCTGTCTCTGTTGCACTGTAGAGCTTCTGTCACTACAACAAATTCCTCGTATGTGCAAACATACTTGGCCAATAAAGCTCATTCTCATTCTCATTCTCTCTCTCTCTCATTCTCATAAGGGCCTTTCGCACTGCTTTAGTTCCAGAACTAAAAGTACAGTGCTAAAGTACTGGGACGATTTTGCGCGAACTATTTCCCAGTACCATTTAAAGGGTTGCATTCGCACCGACAGTGGGTACTAAGGAGTGATGTAAGCCGGTCGACAGCGACGTCATTTGTACGTGGCGTTCAACAACATAAACAAAGAAGAACAACGTTAACAACAGTAGGATGGAGGATGCTGTGATTGGAGCTGTGTTTTTGTTGTGTCTCATGGGTTTCACAATAATGGACATGGAATTTCGACGTATACATCAAGCGATTGAAAGAACAGAAAGGAGGACTAAGATTCTCCAACGACAGTTTGCAGTGTTACATTTCATTGAGGCTGATAGAAGCACAAAATGCCGTAGACAAAGTTCTCAGGTAAATGCCGTTTATAAATGCTTTCAGTATGATACAATGTTTACACAGTATATGTTTACACTGTGTTTTAAATCATGGCGGGTGAGGGCGTTTTCGTATGCGTTTAGCCAATCAGCGTACACTTACGTCACGGATAGTTCCTAGAACTGTTTTAGACCCTACTCTAAAGTAAGAGCTAATTTAGTTCCTCCAAATGGAGTTCCTGGAAGTAAAACTGTTCCTAGTTCCCGCGGTGCGAACACGTCAAAAAGTGGGTAGTTCCACAATTAGCTCGGGTACTATGAAAAGGTTCCTGCGGTGCGAAAGGCCCTATAAAAGCCGCATGAAATCCGACATGACCGTTCACACTGCGGTCGCATTGCAAAACATCTGACATGTATCGGATTTAGTACCACATATGGAAGTGGCACAAATCGGAATTGAAAAGATCAGATTCCATGCGGTTTGTGCTGTTCACACTGTCATGACAAAAACAGATCTGACTCACGTGAGCAAAAAAAAATATCGGATTTGGGCCACATTTGCCTGCAGTGTGAATGTAGCCTAACTGAACTAGTGAATTGAACCAGTTCATTGAAACAAACTGTCTGAATGAACCAGTTCATGAAAAATAATTGGATTTTCCCCATTTGTTTGAGGCTATGGATTATAGGTAATCATTTTTTGTTTCTTGCATAGACCAACTGTTTTGCTTCATAAGACCTCAATACATCATCAGAGGGGGTGTGCACAAATTATCAAATATTTGATCTGTAATTATTATTCAAAAAATAAAAACACTATTTAAACTTTACAATATGTTGCTTTGCTGGACATAAATGCAGGAAATCCATGATAAATCCTAAGCACACAAACTAAAAGTCAGTTATAACTAAATGCGCTGGGAGCATGTTAACAAGTTGATTCTATTTGACCACAGAAGGTCATTGTCTACCTTGCAAAGTTTTGAATTACTTTGATCAAAATGATCTTACTAAATGAGCTTACAAAATTACTTTTGATCCAATGAATCAGTGAAACTGAGTTATAATATCGACTGAGGAAAGACAGCTGTCCATCACTGCTTTCACGACTTGCAGGTAAGCATAGCTATACCCCTAGTAAGCAGAAAAGAGAGCTTATCTGGTAGTCAAATGATCTTGAGACATATGCTTCCTTTTAGTTTTCTCGAGGGAGAGTGGTTTAAGAACAGAAAACACAAAGCACTGTAAGAAACTTTGCTTGGCACACCATTATCTTTGTGTCTCTGGAACGCCTGTGTCGTCGCATATTCTTGTTGTCAGACTGAGGAGCCAACTTTCACCCGAGCATGTGGATATTGTTTTTTCTCAACATTAACATGTGAAACAATACAAACATGAAAAAAATAGGCCGACTTGAGTGTATGTACATTCTGTGCTGTAATTGGCATGGTTTATTTTTTCCTTTTGCTCTGCTTGAGCTCCAATTCTTTTGTTCATTATATATATAATCTTTTTGTTTACACACGTTTTCAACTAAATCAACTAACATTCGAATATTTGTTTCTTTATGAGCTCAAATATTTGAATACAACATTTCTGAAAAATTCCCATCCCTAATCATCAGGAGCAAAAAAATCTTCTTTACTGTTCTACTGAAGATAAAAAGTCAACTACATCTTTGATGGCCTGAGGGTGAGTAAATTAACAAATTTTCATTTTTGGGTAAACTCTCTCTATTGTTTAAGGAACCTATGGCAATTCTCCTGGCTACCATCAATAGAGGAGAAAATGGTTGAAAATGGAGGATGGAGTAAATCATCTTCCAAACCTCTTGGTGCCCCCAGGAATCTCTACTTGGATGCTATCCTTTGATGTTACAGTTTGATTCATATTATCTCATATGAGAACAGACTGAAGACATTGTGCTATTCATTATTATTATTTTATTTTTTATTTGTTTTACATGGAGGAACAAGAATTCACTGAAGCCACAAACTATTGTCAATGTTGTAGGCACTCGTTAATTCATTATTTATATTGATATTTCTAAAATCTAGCCTATTCGTTAAGCAGTGAAATGTCAATTACTATCAGATTAAAATTTCTTTACCTGTGTTTTTTTTTTTCAAATCATTTTAATCTTCTTATAGTATTGGAACAGGATCTAAAATGAAAATATTGACTATAGTCTTTGTGTATAATATATTTTGTATAACAGCCATGCTAGCTACAGAACATAAACATTTACATATTGAAAAAAAAAGTAATAGTTTTATTTGTAAAGTAGGTATGTCTACATCCTCAATGCCTCAATGGTGTTTATATTCACAAAACATGAGTACTGAAATACTATTAAGTAACAATATTCAATGCAAAATGTGCAAGCATACATTTAATTAGTGCTATCCTGCACTGAGTGACTACATTATTACCCACAGATAACAAATACTAGAATTTAAATATTATGCCAATGTTTGTGTACCCCTGGGTTCCAGGGCCTTTTCCAAAAATTCCTGAAGGACCAAAAAAAAAAAAAAAAAAGACAGAGAGAGAACCATAAGTATATATCTACAATCACAATAAACATTAATTACATACAATGAGTAAAAAGAAAAAAAAAGAAGAAAAAAAAAAGAAAAAAAAAAGAGGGATGCACCATGTATTGGCCAATAAAAGCAATTATCAGCATTATTGGCCACCTGCCAATTGTTTAAAAACAGCTAATGATCAGGGCCGATTATATCCTGTCAATCAACAGGGGCCAGAAAAATGTGTTAAGACTGCTATAATAATGAATTATCACAATCTCACTTAAAAATATAGCAGTTAACACAGGTTCTGTTTAACCCTATTTACTGTGTTAGCGAGCATTGCTAGTCTTCAAGTAACAAATTAATCTGTGCAAGTTAATCCACAGGGGAAAAAAAAAAAAAAAAAAAAAAAAAAAAGTTT
>JAFVLL020008525.1:0-30611 GCA_021397915.2 Tor tambroides
ATTTTTGCATTAAAACATGTCCTTACTGTTCACTGAAACTTTAAAAAATGGCCTTTTTATTTTTTTTGCACGTACAAACCAAATACCAGTTGGTACCAGTAACAGTGTAAATTGCAAAACTGGTTAATATATAGTTACTGACTTAAAAAAAAAAAAAAAAGCAGATTCTCTCCGTATGATCGATCAAGTTTCTCTTACCTGCTCAGCCAGTTCTAGTTGACGTCCCACTTTGGAGCTGATGTCTCTCACCTCTCTCTCTGACTCCTCTTTCTTCAGCTGGGCCTGGCTCAACAGAAAACGCAGCTCCGCGCACACCTGACATAAGCATACATGCAGCTTAAAGCAAAGTCCAAGGTAAGTTTCAATACTTCTGTCCGCTGTTCAGGAGAAAACTGTTAATTCACATACTAGAAACTGATTCATTGAGGAGATGTTTGCTGCGCCTTTCTATCTGCTCCGTAAACTTCTACTAGAGCTGTTGCAGCATTGACTCTATCAGCTTTACTAATAATATAGTTTTACTGCCATCTAGTGACGAAACATTCTCCATACAAAGATGACTGAAACAATTAACCTACAAATAAAGAAAGATCAAATTTGGCATCCAAATAATGTTGAACCTAAAAGCAAAACTGCCCCATTTGCTTTCTTAATGCTTATTGTGAAAGATTTATCATTGTATGTTATTTCGAAGGGGGAAAAAGGCCTGTTTTTTTCCCTTGTTGCTAACTTTGTATGGTGAATTACTAACTTATCATTCAGCAGTCATTTTTAGCTAAAGTGACCACCAGTACACTAGTTTGAGGTTTCTCTCATTGGCTCTGCTGATTTAAGAAAACATTTGGGATCAAATATGAGACTAACACAAAATCATTGAAATTCATCTACAGATCAATATTGGGTTCATCATATTGTCAGAAGAGCATTAGGAAAAGGACAGTCCAAATCAGCAAACTTTGATTGTTGTGGGGAAGGTTTTCACTGGGCTGTACCTTGCTGCTGTCCGTTTCCTGTGCTGTGAGCTTCTTATAAGCTTCCTCCAGTTGGCTATTGAGTGAGTTCCGGTCTCTCTCTCCCCTCTCCAGCAGAACCTCCAATTCAGCCACTCTCTGAGAGAGACTGGTCACCTTACAGTGGAGAACATTACAATTATATTAGTGATATTAATTAATATTAATATCTTATCTTTAAGTAATAAAGTAATATCTTTAAGTGTGGCTTGAGTGTTCAAATACTTTTTGGGACCACTGTATAGGACTATTTATACTCTTGAAATGAGGCCCAAGAAATAACTTGAATATACCTAGAAATAAACTGAAAGTGTTAAGAATGTGAAAATTGTTAAAGCAAAAACTATGATTGCATAGTAGCATGAATAAAAAAAAATTCAGATTCTGCACTATTTCTAGGTCACTAATCAAATTAGTAAATTAAATAATTAAAGCAAAAAAGTGCACAGACTTAAGACATTCTGAAATCTGATTTTCAATTAAACTTTTGCAGTTAATGAATTTGTAATATAATAATGGATTAAATTAGAAAAAAGAGAGAGAGCAGGCTTGTTGTAATCATTATTTGTAAGTCACTTTGGAATAAAGCATCTTCCAAATGAATAAATATAAGATAAATGCGAAAACATAAGAATGTATAACAAGAGCTCAACTAGACATGAAATAAACCATTTTTTGAACGCTACAGATTTTCTTCTTTTTAGTTTGGTTTAAATTTGAAGCTTTTATTAAATTCTGATATTTAGTTAACAATAGTGCAGAACCTGTTTAGGCTAATTTTTTGCACTGAATATGAAGTCATTTTTCAAAATTGTAGTTGTGTGTCAATTAAAATGACACTAGAGGGCAGCATATACTAGCTTTGTCGAAACATTCCAATCCTTTTGAACAGTCATAAATATTCAGTTCAATAAAATATGTGACCCTACATGCAAATTAAGAAAACATTTCTTATTATGGTAAGGAACTAACAGTCTGGACGAGCTCTTCTTTCTCTTTCTTGCTCTCTAAACGCGCTGCCTCCCTGGCCTGGGAGATCTTCTCCTGTTCAGATGCCAGCTCCCTCTCTAGCCTCTCCCTCTGTCTAGTCAGCTCATTGTGGAAGTGCTCACACTGCACCAACGCCTGCAGGTGCACAGGGAAAGACCGGAGGTCAAGATCAATGAGTATACCTATCGCATTTAGCATTTAAAATCATGCAAAACAGTAACATTCATATTCAAATCAGTGGTGTTGGCACATACTCTTGTCTTCTCCAGGTTTGCCTCCTCTGCCATCTCCACCGCCTGTTTGACCTGCTGATAGGCGGCCCACTCTCTCTGCTGGGCCTCAGTCTGACTGGCCCTCAGAGAGCAGAGCACGGTCATCAGTTCATCCCGCTCTCTAACAAAGACACAAACACAAGCATCTCATCAGGTTACTGAAAGCAGGCATTGATCTGACACATAATCAGGACAGCAGCTGATTAGCTTCATGACCAGTTGAGACTACTTTCAACCTTGCTGTGAGGAACAATAATTGACTGAATACACACAGAGATCAATTAAAGTGGTCAAAGGAGCCTATCAGTATTAATTAACCCAGAGGTTTGGCTCCAAGGTAGTTACAACATCAATCTCTCTCATGTGAAGTTATTCGGTATATGTTTAAAAAAAACAAAACAAAAAAAAAAAAAAACACAAAATAAATCAGTCTTACAAAAATAGTGGACTGAAACTAACATATATTTGGATAATTAATCTGCAAATAATTATTACAATATTTGATACAAAGAATGGCAGTTAATGGCAGAAAAATAACAGTTAAGACATTTATATTGTTTCAAAAAAATTATACAAAAAAATTATATATATATATATATATATATATATATATATATATATTTGTATGTATATTTATAAAAGAACGTATCACAGTTTCCACCAAAATATCACAGGAATATTTTAAAACATTAAAATAGAAAACAGATATTTTACATTCTAATATTATTTATATTATTAATACATATTTTTGTTCAAATACATGCACTGAGAAGTCTTTAAAAAACATTAAAATCCTAAGGACCCCTAGCTTTTTGAACAGCAAAAAAAAAGAAAAAAGAAAAACAAATTAAACAAAAATGCCTAAGTATTCTATTTGAAATGAATGTAATTTATGTCTTAGACTCGTAGTTACAGTGAAAATTAAAACACTAAAAGCACACACTTACTTAGTAAGTCTTTCAATGCTCTGTACATGAACATTGGAGTGTGTCTCTGCCAGGACTGCTTCATGCTGGGCACACTTCAGACACAGACCACCCACACGCTGACCACTGCCCGCCGCCACAGCCATTGCTTCTTTGTGCCTCAGTCGTTCTTTCGTTTCCTCATATTCCTTCTGAATGCTCACCAAGTCTCTCCTACACAGACATGTGCAGTAAGAGGGCATATTGTTACAATATGCATATATGATGACCGACTGATTCTACTGGTGGACGGAATCACAGTGCAAATACTGCAGATGCACAATCAGTATGACTGTTCTAAAGAGCACTATAATTCACAAAGGCCAACTCTGGCAATCTACATTTTCAGCAGTAGGCATTTATAATCAGGGAGGTCCTCTAACACCATAAGCATGCAGAACGCATGAAAAAATTATATTTTATATGACATTTTGGTGTCTTTTTAGCAATGCAAATGAATAAAATGTGTAATTCAATCAGTGTACCCACTTAGATTGTAAGAGTGTATTTTAGTGTGATCGGATTCAGCAAGATAAAAAAAAAATGTTTTAGGCTTGGCCACTGATTGAAGCCCACTTACTTCAGGGAGACCACTTGAGCCTCCAGGGTCTCAGTTTGTGCTTGATAGAGACACTTCAGCTGCTCCTAAGACAAAGAGATGGAAATTACAATTTTAGTGCAAATTCTGTCCATTTATTGATGTCACATTTTCAGCTACATGGATGTTTAACCACAAATACCATTTCTTTCTTCCATTTGTGGTCCTCAGCTTGATTAATGGAGTCAAGTCTTTGCTTTGAAGTCTTTTCTGGTGTGCGCTCCATGTTTAACTGAAAAGGATCAATAAAATTACTCATATTTTCATAAATTATGTCATTATAGTCCCACATTTGCCATTTCTGTCAGCACCATAACTAAAGGCCTCATGGATACGCACTGTGCTGTCTACAAATGTGTATTCTTTAAGAGTTTCTTCAACCGCCTTTGCTTTCAGCTCTTCGTGTAATTTCTCATTCTCCACAATCACCACTCTCACTCTCTGTTTCATTCCAAGGAGTTCATCCTTTAGAGAGGAAACAACACAATCAGTACAAACACATGAACAATTACAACTACAGTCAAATTGCAACAAAATTCCCATCACATGACCAGTTGAATACTACTCGCTTTATCTGGGGAAACCCCCATTATCAAAATGTCTCAGGTAATAAATTTACTGATAATATCTTATGTTAATTAACAGAACTGACCTTGCAGAACTTGACCTCAGCCTCCAGGTGTTGAATGTACTCAGACTGATTGTGGATGATGGGAACCAAGTCGTGAACACCAGGCAAACTGCTATTGCCCTCGTCTGTGGCTCTTTGCTAGCAGCACAATTATATTGTTTCAATTAATACTGTGTAAACTTTTAAGTAAGAGCAATAAACCTATTGAGCAAAAGTTAATGGTTCTCACTGCATGTTATATTTACTATATATAATTACCATAAATTAATATTATAAAGTATGGTGCATTAACATGTTCACTAAAAAATAAGAGTGTACTTGCACATTTAAACTTATTAGTGGTCAATTATCTTTTTTTTTTGTGATTGTTTTTTTTATTTGAAACAATAACATTACAAATGTTGGATGACAGCATAAATACCAAGAAAAAGAAAAAAAAGAACAAAGCACACAAAAGACAAGTACTGTAAGTGATTAATACTTCAGGGTAACTTAAAAGGAACATACAAATAAACCCCGGCAGCAAATTACCACACAGAATAATGCATCATCAATTTAAAACAATTATTTTAGAGCTTGGGCTATACTACTCCAATTAGCCCCATTAATCCTTGCAGTGCTGCGTTCTAAACAAACAATATAATGAAAAGACAGCAGCCAGAATCTTCTAAGATCCATGTCAGGTGTGAACCATTGCTGTGTAATTGTTTTTTTAGCAGCAGTGAAACCAGACATTAACTATCTTCTCTGAACTAATGCAAAGTTATAGGAAGAATCATCATTTAACAACATAAGACAAGGGTCAAGGTCAAACTGCAACTATGTGATATGTTTTAATACTTGAACTACATGTTTCTAAAATTGGATATAACTAAACAGTCCCAAAACATATGCAAAAACGTACATTTAGAGTTATTGTTACACAGACTGCAATTAGGATTTGATGAGAGTTTCATCAAGTATCGCTTATATGGGGTACAATACATTTTGTGTACAGTTTTGAAATAAATATGAATATGCGAGGGGTTTTTGGAGGTAAGACAGAGATTTGACCAAACTGTAGTCCAATCAGGACTATAGCCCAACCATTAGAGTTCTCTCTCCCACACAGCTAATATCTCAATTATCTTTTATGTTAAATATTTTAAGTTAATATTTTAATTTAAGTAGAATATAAAATATAAATTAAAATGACATATTTATATAGAAATTAAATGTTAAATTTATATATTTTAAAATAACATTATTCGTTTTAAGTTACATTTTTATGATTACAATTAAAATGAGCATTTCATCAAATTGAAACCTCTATTTTGGGAAGCCCTGATTTAATTGCAGTACCTTTCCAGTTAATTTCCTCTTGGAAGGAGAAGAGGATGCAACATTTGCATCTTTGGACTGCTTTTGAAGTAAGGAACGCAGCTGACTGACTGAAAAAACAAGTATATACATAAATAAAAAAATAATTTGCACAAATAAGGTTACTCATCCAGAAGACGTCTACATGGACTGCATTTTAATACACAACTACAATTATCAGGATGCAACTCAATCCTGCATTATAGTGATTTGTCAGAATAACATGCTTCCTGCTTGACCTGTACCTGCTTCACTCTGTTGAACTGGTAAAGGAGGGTTTTGCAGCAGAGGACTGATCTTCCCCTGCTGCTGCTGCTTTGGTTCTGAACACTCAGAGTCAGAGCTGTGGCTGGCCAGCATGCTGGAGAGGTGCTGGATACTGCGGTTGGCTCGCTCTGAAACATTGACGTCATACAAATACTTTGATTTTAGTACATAATATGAATATGAGATACCCTGACTTGAGTATTGTATAGTCCATCACATATGTACTGTAGTAACAAGTTTAAATATTTACTAATTATGCTGTTTTCTGTGGTTTAGCACGATTCACAAAAAAACATGATCTTGTTGCAAGAGCAAGTGTTTACAATGAATAATACTCTGTCAGAGGCTCACTTTAAGTGTGAATAAACTGGTTAATACTTCGGTTTTCTGTAAAATCATTTTCAATATTACAGTTTTGTGGACATCAACACAGGGCTGAAATGCAGCATCATCTATACTCTGTTTAAAAACATCACCTCTCAATGTCTTCTGCAATGCTCCTAATTCCTCCTCCTCGTCAGAGTCCAAGGACGGTTTCATTATTGCTTTAAACACGTAACTAAACCAAAAAAGTTTGTAAATATACTGTTACTGAAAGTGTTGTAGTACCTTATCCGTCGTCAACGGTTGCATGGCAAAACTGCACTTCCGTAAACCGCGCAAAGGCAACCGGAAATTGTAGTTTTTACAGTTTCAAATTGGTTAGGGCAGAGTGAGTAAAAAACTACAAGACGGGCATTTCCGATATTCACAATAGTGTTGGACTGAACGTTTACTGTTTAAAAACGCTTATTAGTGTAAACATAATATTTGCGCCCAAATTTCATTCTGAAAAAGTCAATAAAAGAAACAGTCTATAAAAGATTTTATGCTTGTTATTTTGAACACAAGTCATGTACGAGGACACGCCCACCGGACTGTGTTGGAACTGCAAACGCTGTCCTGCCTGATTCCAGGCTGCCGTATGTCGCCGCTATTTGTTAGGAATAACGATATTGCTGCTGAGCAACTGAGGCAAATAGGAGACGTGGGGATATACACTGGGCTGGGCTACGAAAACCATTTAGCTGCTGCATTGAAGCCAGAGATAAAACTGACAGCGAAAAGAAGAACAAGGGTGAGTGAACATTCTTATAAAGAATCATTTTATATATATTGTGCACATAACAATAAGACATTTATAATAACGCTAGCGTATTAATGCATTTGCTCGTGTTAAATGTATTTTCCAATAAGGCTGTGGTGTAAAGAATTCACGCTTTTGCTATGATCTGATCTGATTGTGTGGTCAGGATACCGTATATGAAACAGCAGGACACAGCTATTCAGTTCGATCATAATGAATGAATAAACACTAACGTTAGCTCGAACACCGCCTGTATTCAGGTGTGATTTTTGTATTAACGTTGTGCGTCCTAACGCTAGCTTCACTTCAGTGATATTCTAATCTAATCTTGATTTATGTATTAAGTTAAATGTAATAGTGAGTTTGACTGTATGCATGAAGAGGACACAAGCACTGGTCACCGGTTTGCCCGAACGCATGGCATCTTGCTTAGTATCGTAAAATTTGCTCTCGATCGCAGCGAACCATTAAAAACAACAATATTTCAGTACAGTAAGTCTGATATGTAGGAGATGTGCATGATTTGCCGGGCACTGGTGCACACTGTGAAGGGCACTGCGCAGAATCCTTTGTTTTGACAAAGGCTCTTGTTTTGTTCTGCTACATCTGGCCTACATGTATTTTGATTGCAGTATTAATTACACTTTTCAACGCTGTAAAATGTTTATACCTTGTTATTAATTGTTTGCTGTATCTGGTTTTAGAGGAAAAACAGTATAGTGTCAAAATAGCCGATCTCCTTGACAGTGAATTGTCCTGTGTAATAGGGTTTGTTACTAAATTGAATTATTAGTTGAAAGGGGGGGGTTCTGTATTATCTATTACTTCTTCAGAGTTTATTTTAAGCACGTTATTAGAATATAAACCTAAAACTGCATATAGAGACTGTGGCTCAAAACCTAGTGAGTTCAGCTCCCTACCTAGACAGCATTTTTGGGTATCATGTTGACATTTCGTGTCTATAAATGTGAGCATATCAGTTATTTGAACTCCTCTGGAGAGCACGTTAAACTAATGGCTGTTTTTTTTTTTTTTTTTGCGATCTCCACCTCTTTCTGCAGGGCTGAAGTTGAATGGCTTCAGTTTGACCCTGCTTTTATACATCTTAATATTAATTGATTTGACACGTTCCTTTTTCTAAGCTGCTCTAAGTTTTTGATTTTTTTTTTTGACAGTCATTTAGCTACCCATATTTATTTTCAATATTAAATAATTTAGTGCCAGAAAGTGACAGCCTAAATTACACAAAAACAAGTAATGGGCAGGGTGTTTATTTTTACCCTTGTCGTCTTTTTTGGGTGTAACTGTTATTGCTTTGTATGTTTCCTGTAGTGTGTTTTGACTGACTAATCTGTACTTTTCTCTCAGTATTTCAGTCTAGGTTATGAATCAGCTGTTTGTTTATACATGTTGTGTCCAGACCCTTTTTAATGCATCTTTTTGGGTTCCAAAATGCAAAATTATCACTGTATTGTCACAGTCACAGTAACAGTAGTGTTTTTTTTAAACGGCCTTTTCATTATTTCTTCTCTCATTATTTCTTCACACAAAAACAAAGAAAAACAGATAACTGAATGGAATGCATACTATTCTGGTATCTTTTATGGCTCATGAGAAATCATATGTCTGGTCCCGAGTTAAATCTTCTAAAAGAGAAAATGCAACAACTAGACCTAGACCAAAACAAATCCTACACTGAGTCTGGGGCTTTCACAAGAAAATCTCTCTTTTGTGAACCCTGGGCCCCAAATCATTAATTATTCATAAGTTAGCATCACTTCCTTAGTTGGATCATGTTGACTGACCAATCCAGTGAGCTTCCTGTTGTTAAACGGAAGTACCAAGTGAATGTGGGTTCACAAAGAATCACATGCTCACAGTCCATTAATTACAAAAACAGTATTATCTGAAAATTTCTATATAAGCAAGAATTTGCCAGCATACACCCTACAAAAAGATGCATGTGTATTTTTGAAGCTTAATAATAGCTTAAATTTTTTTCATGGCTCTTCTCCTGTCAGCGTTGTATTGCAAATGCATATAAATGGCTGTCTGTGTTTGATGATCAGACTATTGGGTCATTTCAGGCCAGTCTGGATTCTGTATGCCCACTGGCTAGCTTAATCCTGCTCTTTAGTTCTGACCTATATTTGTGATCCATTATTTGTCCTCCGCTTATATCTGGTCTGCTGATTGTAACTGGTAATTCAAGTGCATGCAATAGATGCCTAAAGGTGTATTATAGCAGTCAGAGTAAACGCTTATTGATGACTTGCTGAACACACAGTTCTCTTCATTCATGTTCATAACGTCACAATGTTATAAAGATTTCAAAAACAAAACATTTGAACTTGCTTTTCATTAAAGAACCCTGAATCATATAACAGTTTCCATGAAAGTTATGCAGCACAACTGTTTTCAGTATTGATAATAAGAAGAAATGAGCAGCAAGGATTGTGTTTTTGTGGCACTGAAGACTGGAGTATATGCTGAAAATTCAGTTTTTCCATCATAATAATAAATAATATTTTAAAATATATGAAATTATGAAAAATGGTTTTTTTATTATTATTATTATTGAAGAAGTACTTCTTCACAAACAAAAAATCTTACCAACCTCAAAGTTTTGAGCATTAGTTTAATTTATTCATATAATAAATTGCTCATTTTTGTTCTGAATTATTCTGTCTTTGAAAATTATGAGCGTCTGAACATGTAGCAGAAATTCCCTTTGGTCAGAAACATTTACTGGTTGTTTATTTGCATAAGTAGGTCTGTTGGTTCAAGTATGTTATTATGCATGTTTATTAGCACCCAACGGGCACATTTTGTTGTGTCTGATAAGGTCTAGTCACAAGTGTATTAGATTTGGATTAATGATGGATCTTTCTTCCTGCTGCCACATGCTGATGATGTAAATGAGATGTCTGCTTCTCATGGCCATATGGTACTTTTACAGCATCCCCAAATTTGCTCTCTCAGCGTGTTTTACTGCATTGGCCTCCTTTTATGTGCGGAGATAAGGCCATAGTTATGAATTAAGGTGAATCTGTTTACAGATTCTTTTTAAAGAGACTAAACTCTTCTCATCTTCTGTATAATATGTAATAGTTTAGTTTGTGGATTTGTAAGAACAGTATAGTAGCATGTAATTAACGCCATTGTGGAGTATCACGATTGTACAACACCTATAATTTTTTTGATATGTATATTTTTTTAGTTTCAGTATATTTAGTGGTGTTACTTTAATAACTGTGCTTTAGCTGTTCAGGTGCAATCGCATGTACTGTTGCTCTGCAAAATTTTGCGGACAAGACACTATATCTGTTCCATTCCAGTGCAAACATCAACTTGAATTATCTGAATGAAAGTCCAGCCATTGTTCACTGTATTCTTCTCAAGCACTGAGATGGTCTGTGGATCGATTTCTCTCCCAGCATTAGCATATAGATATGCGCTATACTTTCTGGTCAGAAGTGTAGTCCGATGCCTTCCCAGGTTTAAAACAGAAGGCTCAGATGCCCTCAGGCTTGTTGTTGCAGCATCTGTTTCTGGAAATAAGAATCAATTTTTTGATAATGTAAACAAAGTGCTTTGTGAAAGGAACAGAATGATGGAGATTTAATTTCTGAGTGTTTTTTCTACTGATGAGTTAGATAAAAGCAATGACCCGAGACTAATTATTTAACAGTTTGTGATGCCTCAGTGATTTTACCTCTCTCAAGAGATACTGACAACAGCAGTGAGGACATTGACTTTATCACTTACCCACCAGTGTTCATTGGCCTCACAACATCATGTTACCTTTAAGGACCTTCACTTGGCATTCATAGACCTGAGGACTTCACTGTATCGTGGAACGTTGTATTTTCTCAAAGACCAACATATATGTTACACTGCATCTGCTGTACCTAAACCCTTTATTTCATGAAGTGTTCATTTGAAAGGGATAGTTCACGCCAAAATGAAAATTGGTGTCATGATTTACTCACGCTCATGTAGTCCCAAATCTTTATTATTTTCTTTATATTGTGGAACACATAAGGTGCAAAATATTAATATGCTCTTTATCCATATACCACATTTTCCAGAAGAATAAGTCACATTTGACTATAAGTCTCACCAGGTCAAAATTATTCAGAAAAACACAGATAAATCGCATTGGTGTATAAATCACATTTTATTATTATATTCAGAAATAATGTAAAATACCAGCCAATAAAATTAACATTTATAAACTTTATAGACATGTATTTTAGTTCCCCTCACTTAACAACAAATTTCAATTTAAGAGTATTCAGAACATTTAAACAAATGTATTTAAAATGAAACTGAAACTATTTGTGTGTGGGACATGAGCTATACATATAAACTTGGGCCTATGTAGGCTCCCTCTCTCATTCGGGATGAATACAAATGTGTGTTTTGCATGCTTTATGTTAATTGCATTATCACTCTCAGATAAAAAGGTCCAAAACCTGTCACTGGGGTGGTGCCTTTTCAAAAGGTATACCTTTGTGCCATATTTACCTCTAAAAGGTGCATATTAGTACCGTAAATGTAATACCTATTACATATTAATACCTAAATGGTACATATTAGTACTTTTTGAAAGGGTGTCACCCCAGTGACAGCTTTTGTTCTGTGCTTTTTTTTTCTGAAAGTGTTAGTCGATTTGGAATATACATTGCAGAAGCATGTTTCAGGTGCATGACTTGCATTCTGGAAAATATGGTAATAAAAGTGGAAAGTGGGGATGTTTGCTGTCAGGCTCCAAAAATGACATAAAACTGTTCCAGTCAACTTGTGCCCTATATTTCAAGTTTTATAAAGCCATGCAGTAGCTTTGTGCACGGTACTAAGTGAAATTTACATATATTTAGATAAGTTTGATGTTAAACCTGCCACAACACATCTGTATTTATCATTATTAAATATATGTGAATGCAAATGGAAAGATTTTTAGCTAATAAAGTGTTTAATTTCAGAAGTCATACATGTTTGAAATTACATGAAGGTCAATAGATAGCAGAATTTTAATTTTGAAATTGACTGTTCCTTTAGGAGTGTCTGTTTACTAGACTGGGCTGCAGATAGACAGCAGAGATGGATCAGGCTAGTACTCATGGGTCATGATATGAGGTCATGTGGATTAGGGAGGACACTTACAGGGTTGTGTCATCATTTGGCTGGAGATCTCATTAGATGGGTGTAGACTTCATGCAGAAAGTCAAGCAAGAGCTTCATATATGACAAACACCAGTCTAAAATGAACAGGTTTTACTATTAAATGTAGTACAGAAAAACATCCCAATCTGACACATTTTAGTTGTTCCAGTTGTTCCTATTGCAACATATATAGTATTAAGATTGAAGCTTATCAAAAATGGGGTTTTCCAGTTTTACTGCTTATCTATAGCAGAGTGAATCAGTTCCTTATTCCTCTCAGAGATGAATAAGATGACAGAGATTCAGAAATGAGTTGGGCGAAGCAGGAAGAAGCGTTTGCCACACTTCCTGTTCCTTGCAAAAACACTCAGTCAACCCAAAACAATCCATCTCTTCAGACACTGAGGCAGGAGGATTCACTCACAGCCAGCATAGTGAAATCAGCCTTTCACCCACTAAAAACACCATATGTCACTCAGTTTGGAAGAAGAGGGGGAGCTTTGGGGGCCACAAAACTGCTTTAGTAGAAAGTGATGTGTCTATTCATGATATCTTAAGCATGCTTGTGCCTCTAAGAAGGTGAAGCTCACTCCAAGAGTAAAGTCGGAAGATTTGCCGTCTCGCTTTAAGCTTTATATATAAAGTCTTAAAGTATTCCTTTTCTCAAGATTGTCTCGGCAGCCATACAGGGATTGTGATGGGTTTGAAGATTGAGGTCTGTCAGAAATGCGTGTGTTCATTAGAAGATACTGACGACCAACATTCTCCAGCTTCCAGAGCTCTTTCATGTCTTATTAAAAGAGAGGTTTATATCGCACCACATCAGGGCGCCTCTGCCACGTTGTGCTTATTCCTGAATTCCGTGGGTAGTTGACGGGTATAAAGGTTTTCCTGTGGTTGCTCAACTAAAGCTTGTGTTCCAGAAAAGAGAAAACCCAGCTGCTAGTATTCAGCTATTCCTTGCAAGCTGCTCCCAAGATATAATCTATCTAGGCTGAGAAGGACTTCTCAGAACTTATTCCTCTCAGACACATTGTCCCAAACCTACAGCCAATATCACACCTCTGTTGCTAAATAAAAGTTCTCACAGGAAGTAATTTTAGAACTTTCTTTAAGTATGTAGTACTGGCTCTATAGGTTTTTTCAAGCATGTTTGAACATTTATGTAAATTGTGTAATGTGTGTGTAATATAAATTGCATATAAATTGTTTGTTTTCTCTCCCCTTTATTATTATACAATATTACAAATTTACAAAAAAGAAATCCTAGAGTTATTTTTGCTGGTATTATTATTAGTATTATTTAGATTTTCTTAGAAAGTGTGTTAAATTATGTAGATTAATAGTATCATATTGCCATTAGATTAAATGAATTTCATGCATCTTGGTTTCTCAATCTACTTTACATCCATAAGTGAACCTTTAGAATTTGTAAGTTGAGGTCGGCTATATTGTATTTCAATGAGTGGATATTGTGTTCCAGCTCCTCAAGCAGCAAAATCATAGTGCACTCTCAGCAAATATGGGGCCCATATATCAAAACGGCACCCATTATTGGTCAAGATGTTGTCATAGCGATGTGCTAATAAAAAGGGCTTTCACAATATCCAATGTGAAGTAGCCATAGCTGCTTGTGAGTGCTAGTCATGAGGGTCTTCCAGGAGAAACAGTCATGCTCTCTACAATAATTACAGTTATATAGAGACTTGTTATTGTAGGTCAGATGTCTGTGTTTTTTGTTTGTTTTTTTATCCATCTGTATCCGTTTTAGGTTGCACGTTGCTGTAAATAATTTATAGACTACATAGCCAACAACCATAATTTTTTATATCATATACCATTGAAATACCATGTTTCTGGACATATACCATGTTGTGCCTTGGAGTAAAAAAGTAAGAGGTTGAGGAGTTGCACTGGGTCACCTAGAAGAAGCATGTGGGTTTGTATGTCAGGAGGATACATTAAATTCCTCTTCCCAGACCATTTGCAGCTGCAGCTCAGAGCAGCTGAATGTGACCTCCTTTTCATAAAAAGGGAAAAAAATCCCACAGCCCAGTAGGGTGTGCAGCCAAGTTGCCTACATCACTTCCTGCCGCATCTGGCAATGATCATAGGCGGCGAGGGAGGAGGGAAGTGTCCCAGGCCTCTGTAGTCAGCATGCAGCAGATTTCAGCGCGGTCTAACGGATCTCCCTCTCTGTCTCTCTCCACTCACATTCCACTGTCGGTTCAAATTTAAACAACTTAGTGGGACGAACATGATCTCTTTATAAAAGTCCACTATTCATCTATTTATTTAAATAAAACATACGTTTTGTAAAAGTTGAATAAAAAGTCATGTTGAGTGAGAAATGGAATGTCACTGATAGAAAGTTTTTCATAAATGTCTCTGTGTCTTTATCTGTCCATCAGGATGACGTAGGGACTGAGGCTGGAGGAGAGTGCAGAGATGAGCCTCACGTCCTGGTTCCTCGTGAGCAGCGGGGGTACGCGACACCGACTGCCCCGTGAGATGATCTTTGTGGGCCGTGATGATTGCGAGCTTATGCTACAGGTCAGGAAGGGTGTCTCTCAGTTTTAAAACTGAAAAATCTTCTTCGTTTGATTTGATATACAGTGGAAATAAATAAAACATAAGTATAAAAATTAGATGAAAAACTTAAAAAAAAAATTTGAAATGATGCCATGTCAACTTGATAAAATAAGTTTAAATACAAAAATTACTAAAACTGAAATAAAAATAAATTATAGATAAACAGAAATATAAAAAAAAAAAAAATGATAAGCACATAAATTATTAAAAATGAAAATTGAAAGTTTAATAATAAAAGCTCATTTGAAATATTAATATATGCTATAATACTACCCTGATGCTTTTATGAACATGTTGTTAAATCAAAATTCTCTATTTAGGTGAAGTGAGTATTTTTGTACTATTAGCATCACTCAGTTAAATGGCAAAAGAATCACTGTTTTCAAACTTGTACTCGTGTCTCAAACTTAAAGGGGTCATCGGATGCAAAATTCACTTTACAAGTTGTTTGAACATACAGGTGCATCTCAATAAATTAGAATGTCGTGGAAAAGTTCATTTATTTCAGTAAATCAACTCAAATTGTGAAACTCGTGTATTAAATAAATTCAGTGCACACAGACTGAAGTAGTTTAAGTCTTTGGTTCTTTTAATTGTGATGATTTAGGCTCACATTTAACAAAAACCCACCAATTCAACAAATTAGAATACTTCATAAGACCAATAAAAAATTTTTTTAGGGAATTGTTGGCCCTCTGGAAAGTATGTTCATTTACTCTATATGTACTCAATACTTAGTAGGGGTTCCTTTTGCTTTAATTCAGCGTGGCATGGAGGGGATCAGTTTGTGGCACTGCTCAGGTGTAATGGAAGCCCAGGTTGCTTTGATAGCGACCTTCAGGTCATCTGCATTGTTGGGTCTGGTGTCTCTCATCTTCCTCTTGACAATACCCCATAGATTCCATATGGGGTTCAGGTCAGGCAAGTTTGCTGGCCAAATCAAGCACAGTAACACCATCGTCATTGAACCAGCTTTTGATGCTTTTGGCAGTGTGGGAAGGTGCCAAGTCCTGCTGGCAAATGAAATCAGCATCTCCAAAAAGCTTGTCAGCAGAAGGAAGCATGAAGTGCTCTAAAATTTCCTGTTAGATGGTTTCGTTGACAGTGGACTTCAGAAAACACAGAGGACCAACAACAGCAGATGACATGGCAGCCCAAAACATCACTGACTGTGGAAACTTCACACTAGACTTCAAGCAGCTTGATTCTGTGCCTCTCCACTTTTCCTCCAGACTCCAGACCTTGATTTCCAAATGAAATGCAAAATTTACTTTTATCTGAAAAGATTACTTTGGAGCACTGAGCAACAGTCCAGTTCTTTTTCTCCTTAGCCCAGGTAAGATGCTTCTGATGTTGTTTCTGTTTCAGAAGTGGCTTGGTAGCCCTTTTCCTGAAGACATCTGAGCGTGGTGACTCTTGATGCACTGAATCCAGCTTCAGTCCACTCCTTGTGAAGCTCTCCCAATTGTCTGAATCGGCTTTGCTTGACAGTATTCTCAAACTTGTGGTCATCCCTGTTGCTTGTGCACCTTTTCCTACTCAATTTCTTCCTTCCAGTCAACTTTACATTTAATATGCTTTGATACAGCACTCTGTGAACAGCCATCCCTTTCAGTAATGACCTTCTGTGACTTACCCTCTTTGTGGACGGTGTCAATGATTGTCTTCTGGACCATTACCAAGTCAGTAGTCTTCCCCATTATTGTGGTTTGAAAGAACAAGAGATACCCTGTAGCGATGGTCATTTAATGAAACTCAAATGTAAATATTCTAATATTTTGAGATACTGGATTTTTGACTTTCATGAGCTGTAAGCTCTAATCATCAAAAATTAAAACAAAAAAAACTTTTGAAATGTTTTACTTTACATGCAATGAATCTAAAATATATGAAAGTTTCACTTTTTGAAATAACTTACAAGAAAAAATGAACTTTTTCACGACATTCTAATTTATTGAGATGCACCTGTAAATGTGTGTTGGAAGTGTGTGTACACATACATCCTATAATGGTAAAAATCCACCCAGTGGTTTTTTTTAAAATCCCCTTTCTCAAATCAGGCTGTTCTGAGATTCCTGTCAGCATGACGTAGTTCTGTACAGACCGCTCCCACGATAGTTGATTTACAAGGCCGTTTAACCTTAGACCCGCCCTGAGTGAGCTGTAAACAGTCCGACCGACTCCGGTGCAGGGGAAAGCAAGATGTCTCAGATTAAGCGATTGATGCGTTCTGTTGTTAGATGTAATAATGAATCTAGCAGTCGTCATTTACTCCCCACATCTGAGCTGCTGAAGACGCAGAGGATTAATGTTACTTTCGGTTTTGAAGGGAATGCACCCCCTGATCTACCTAAATGCATCTATGTTCGCGCGAATCATTCGTGATCCAGCCTCACCTACAGAAGAAGTGAGTATAAGGGCTCAGCTCGGAAGAGAGGGGTGGGGTCAGCAGAGCTCATTAACATTCAAAGGAAAATGCTACAAAACAGCTTGCTGTGATAAGAGCTGTTTTTGACAGGTTAAAAAAGGTGTTTTTTTATACTACCATTGAGAAATTTTAACCAAACCATGTTACAGACTTTTCATTAAGACCCTAAAGTATCAAATCAACTTGTGGAAAATGGGCATCCGATGACCCCTTTAAAATATTTATTAAAATATTAAGCAGCACAACTGTTTTCAACATTGATAATAATAAGAAATGTTTCTTGAGCAGCAAATCAGCATATTAGAATGATTTCTGAAGTATCATGTGACACTGAAGACTGGAGTAATGATGCTGAAAATTCAGCTTTGCATCATTTTAAAGACAGTTATTTTAAATTGTAAACATATTTAAAATTTCTGATTTTACTATATTTTTGATTAAAAAAATGAATAGAGCCTGAAGCATAAAAGACGACTTTTAAAAACTTTAAAAAATATATCAACCCCAAACTTAATGCTACTGTATTTCACACGTTTTCTGTAATGAAGATAGGAAGGATGGAGAAAGATTAATCCATGCCCAGGAGGAAAGTTGTGTTCCAGCTAAGTGGCATGACTGTTACTATCTACCGCAGCATCAGTACACACGTGTTAGTCATGCAACTTTATTAATAGAAAGTGGGGCGAACAGCTCATGGGGTACTTTTAGATGTACTACAGTGTTGAACTACAAGAGCAGAGACTATAATGCCAAACATTACCGGGGGAGAGAGTGCCAGTCACGGCATTAGAGAGCTGAGTAACTCAGTCCAACCCCAAAACAAACTTGATATATCACAACACAAACGCAGATGTAATATCAGCCGCTTCAGGGAAAGCTGTGTACTGTGTATCTCATAGAATCATTAGCAACCACACGAAACAGCCTAGCAACCACATAACAACAAACCTCTCACAACACCTTAGTAACTACATAGAAAGTTTAAGTTGAAATGGCCTTCTGAGCTCTGAGGAAACATTTAGTTCAGAAGTCTTTAATGGAAATGAATTCTTTGCATCTCAAAGCAATAACAAAAAGCCTTTTCTCAAATCCACTTACTGAATACTATGCTCATAGTGCCTTTAAAATGGTGAGTATGTAGAGAACAATCTAACTCTGGGGTGTCAAGTGTTTAAATACTAGTCTCTGGTAGACATAAACATAGGCTTTGTTTAGTTAGGAAACCCCCATTTCCCTCTTTGACCCTTCCATGTTAGGGTTAGGCATAAATCAAACTCAGTCTGGTCATGTGATCGTGTTACAATACGTTTAGTGGTCACATGGTTTGTCTCAAAATAGATTGGTAATGTATTAGATACCTTATCACTGAACTGAGGATGATTTCACTTTTAAAATAGAGCCACTTTGCTCACATACACTCATTTTAGGTGCTTGTATACACTCATTTTAGATGTTTTATACTCTAAACTTCTACATTTGCATTCATTTGCTCATTTTAATGTTTATTTCATGAGCAACTTGTCATTACAATGTCTGTAAACAATGTCTTTTGGAAGTTGGCCTTTTCTCTGCCATCATCACATAATTTAAATGAAGATACAGTACCTGAAAATTAATTTTAACATTTAGCATTAAATATTTACCATTGTTTGTTGAATTTTCATGATCAAAATCCAGTAATTTCAACAGGAATCCACACAATCAGGAATTTTGCATGAGGGCAAAAGATTTACCCTCACAGATTTCGCAACATCTTCAAGTTGGTCACTCAGATTCACTGCGTTGACCAACAGAAAGCTGTTTGGTTTTATAGTTACTTCTGTGTGAGCTGTGCTTCATACATCACTATGTTTTTGACAGTAGACAATGGACCTTTTTTGTTCACGAAATTTCACTAATGTGACTTCAACTTGAGCTCACAGCCAATCTTCAGTACTTGTATGAGAGATTGTTTCTTATCAGATGTTTGTCAGTTCTGGTATGTTGCACTTGTAAGATATGTCACCTTCAAATTCTGTCATTGCTACGAGGTAAAATACTTCTGTGGCTGCATATAAACTAGCTTCCAAAAATAACAAATCCATGAAGTGATAATGCTCAGCGAAAACTCTCTGTGGTTCATAACTCTTGCTTTTATCTGTGTGTGATTACAGTCTCGCAGTGTAGACAAGCAGCACGCTGTCATCAACTATGAGTCCAGCAGTGATGAGCACAAAGTGAAGGATCTGGGAAGCCTGAATGGGGTGAGTAAGAGGGAAGATAATGGAGTGGTTTCTGATACGTTTCTGATAAATGAAGGCCACTGATTTTAAAGCAACAAATTTTATAATTTTTACATTTTACCAGGCCGCCATTTTAACTGTGCTTTCCATGTGTCACGCTTTACAGTCTTTCTTCTAATATAATAAAATAATTTCAGTTTAAATCAATCCATTTACTTATTGATTCAGTGTGAAATATGCAAGATAATGTACAGTCAGCCAGTCATTACTGTAAAAAAAATAAAGGCTAGGTTCTTTAAAATTAGACTTGTCATTTCCATTTTATGTATATTCAGACTCTTAATGAATCTTGACGCAGATTTGTTTGCCCCTTACTCAAATCCAAACTTTCCTTCATACTTGGTTCTTTAACTATGTGGTAAATCTAAACCTTAGTAATATATTGAGGCGCAGTCTGCTTTTCCTGAGTCTGTGCTCTGTTTGTGTTAGATTATGTCCTTCTGTTTGTGGTCAGTAGAAACTCTATGACTAAATGAGAACTCATGGGGCCACTCACACAAATTACAACCTCTTCCTGTTGAGTCATGCTTAAGAATTCCTCTTCCTGTCCTGCTTCGGCAGGAAATTACTATTATAGCATGTGCAGCATATTATCCACCTTTTTTTAGCAGTTTCAGTATGTTTACACTTCTCATGTTGACCAGGAATCAGTTTTCAACAAAACTCCCTACAACAAGTCCAGACATTGTATGAAACTACCGTACTCCTCTAGTTAAAGTTGACACATGTTGAAAACTTAAGTGAATAAAGGGAAATAACTTGGATTCAAACACCGAAGAGCCTGCACAAATTTCCCAGCTGTGACCCCACATTCCAGCAAAATATCTTAAGGTCTTTGGATGTTGCAGGAAGGACAGAGGAGGAGACTGATTCAGCTTTTCAAGGGAAATTTTAAAATTGAATGCTTTAGAAAGTGCTTTGTCAGTATGATTTGCTCCCCTTCTTTGTTGGCTTTGCAGGAAGCGGCTGATATTTGAGACGGAGCAGACCTTAAAGCACATTATTATCACCCTGAATGTTTTCAGACTTTGCGAGGTGACTCTCACTGTAGTAGGGATCTGTAAACCATTTGTGCACTGAACTTTTGAAGTTGAACTCATTAAATATGCAGATGTCTTGCTGCCTTAATGAATGGCACGTTAATGGAGTGTAGTGTAACTAACTAAAAGTAAAAGTAAAGTAAAGTAAAGTAGTGTGTTTTATGGTGCTCCTCAGGTATAGCTACAATCTAATGGAGATTTTCAGATCAAGGAGATTTTGAGACTAAACCATAAGCATGTTGCTATTATTCCATTTCTAAGATTATTAAGTAGATTAAAAAAAAAAAAAAAACAGATTCAAGGGATATTGACTTGTTGATCTGTCTAATCTTTTACTTCAGGAAAGGAGTCCTTCTTCTTCTTCTTCTTCTTCTTCTTTTTTAAAGGGGAATGATCATTTTAATATGTCCTGCCAAACATTCTGCTTCGATAGGAAATATGTCAATACAGTTTTTTTTTGTTTGTTTTTTTTTTTGTTGAATTTTTCAACTTAATTCACATGGTCTTTGAAAATTCTGTGTTTAAAACAGTATATTACAAATCCATTCCACAAAATTCTTTGGGGCCAGATTTATTAAACAGGGCAAATTAGCGCAAGAGCGCAATTCCAAAACAGCGCCGATGGGTGTGGAAATTTCTGTGGGTGATTTACTTACAACATGCAAATTAAAGAACACAGACGCAACATCTCATTTACATATTGACCAACACAATATACCAAGCACAGCACAATTTAGAGTAGTTGCATATAAGCAGAGCCGATGCTCATCATGTGCCAATGATCTACTTACGACACAGACGCAAAATAGTTTAAGACATGCTTTTTTGGGCGTTAATAATGGCGCAAATACCAGTAATTTGACAAGCACAAATGTTAGTAAATTGCGTAGTGTGATTCATTAGAATATTCTCCTCCCATAAATTTTGCGTCTGAAAGGGAAACTCCTACAAATGTATTCAATAAGATCAGGTGCTTTTCAGCGCTAATTCTTCAATGCTCGTCTTTCGTAAAACCTGACAGTACTATTTTAAAGCCAAAAGACGGTTTGTGCTGGTGCAAGCTGTTAGTAAATCTGGCCCTTGACCTATGTAAAATACAGTGCTTATGGTGAACTAGAAATAATTAACTTCTTTGTCTGTGATTTTAACTTCATATTTTAACATTTTATGAACATATTTGGACCAGTATAAGTTGAGCCCACCAAAATGTGAATTTGACTCTTTTATTTTCAGACATTTGTGAATGATGTCAGAATCCAGGAACAGATGTACATCACTTTAAAGATTGATGACAAACTGCGGTTTGGATATGATATCCTTCAATGCACAATGTACTTCAATGTCATCAGATTTTCTTCTGAAAGCCTTTAAGATTTATTGTTAATTTAGTATTTCAAAGTCCTTATGTGTATCTGTATGTGATTGAATTTGTTTATACACTCATAATTTGAAAGATTTATGTGTATGTGCATGACAAAGAAAAGAAGTAGAACTAGAGTTATATGGTTCCATATTTGAGCCCTGTTTGTGAGTGTGTATGGATATTTAGTATGTTTTTGGCTATTTATGAAACTGTCTTCCTTAACCTGTCTCACATACCAACTTGTTCACTGTGGTGCGAGGAGAGCTACATGTGCCAGAGGAGGCTCTGAAGGTAAAACAACCACTACATCTCTGAATCGGTTAATATAGTTAACAATATACTGGTAACAGTATATCAGAATTGCACGTAGGGTTGCAAAGGGGTGGAAAATTTCCGGAAACTTTCCAAAAATCCCTGGAAAATTCCAAAAAATCCCGGAAAGTTTCCAAAATTCCTGGAAAGTTTCCGAAATTTACTGGAAATTTTCCAAATTTTGCAACCCTAATTGCACGTGCCGGTCTTATGTAGTTTTTTTTTAATCTTCCTGAAGTAATGTTTAATGACAGGTTTCTGGTGCTTAATGTGTTCTTCTCTCTCCTTTCTGTCAGCATGAGAAGTTCACCAGCCAACTTCAGCTGGGCAAGAAGCCCACCTGTGCAGAGCCCTCAAAAACCCCCAAGTCTTCCCCAGACAAAGCCAAAGTGAGCAAACATGCAGAGCCAATTGCTGAACCAGCAGCCAAACCTGCAGAGCCAAACAAAGGAGATGACAAGATGCCAGGTAAAAATCACCTTGATGATGTCAGGGTATAAGTTATGAATAATTGTTTTTGTGTCTGAAGATTTCAAACCACTTTGTTGGTGATGCAAAACAATGTGTCATCTTTAAATAATGTGAATAATACTGGACTAGCCACTGCTGTGCCCCATTAATTAACTAATCCATTGTCCCTTTTCAGTAGAGCAAGGTGACATAAATGATCATGGTCTATTTTTATTGAGGCATTGACTAGTGACAGGTTTAAGTGTCCTTCTGTCATCTCATCTGATGTCAAGCACCAGGGCGAGATTCAGAAAACCATTAACTCTCCTCACACTGTAGCAACGTGTGACACAAACATGTGACAGTTGTGAAAGAGAAAAACGGCCCTCTGGCTAAAGAGAAGATTGCATCTGATTTTTATGCTGTAATGGAAAATGGAAAAAAGCTTGTCACAAATGGAAGATTAAGGATGGCATTGTCAACTCGTAATGGCTAGTACAGTTCCATTGATTTCACATTTAATGGTCACACTATTTGTGCTATGGACACGATATCTCAAATCAGAGAGGTGTTCTGTTCATTTTAATCACATAGACCTATATTGACAGAGTCATATCTAGGTTTAGAATATGAGAGAATATAATTAGGATGGGCTCTTTTGATTTAGACACCTAGCAACATGCTAAAAACCAATAAAAAGCTGCGTTCAAGTTGTAAAATACTCTATAAACACACCAGTGACCTCATTACATCAGGAGGGCAGCCATTCTCCTAAACATTGCTATAGAACTGCAGTTCTTGGTGGAATAATTAGTGTTTGTTATCAACATTTTTATTGTTGTGTGTTTGTTTTATCAAACCTTGCCAGCTATATGTTGTAATATGTAACGCCATGCCTAATGACGCACCTTATTAGCTGTTCTAAAATCACTGTAAACCACAGCTTCATGGGGCTTATTGCTTTATTTGAGACTTGAATTCATCTAAACACATGTATTTATGTGTTACTCTACATAATTAGAACTATGGTTCAGCCCTGTCGTGAAGTGCTGGGTATTTAATAATAGGGAAGGGAACAGCCCTACGCCCATGCCTCTGTTTTCCAGCCATCAGCATGTCAAGGGCGGGTAGCATTTAACATTCACTCTTATCTCACTGCCACCTGGTTATTTCATCCTACTAATTGTCAGGCTTGTCCAGTAATCCCCTGACCCCCGGCTGTTAAAGTTACATGATGCAACTGTGTGCAGCACATGAAGAAACTACTGATTTCCGAAGAGAATCAAATCCACTGCATCGCTGGAATCTCTGAATCAGTATTATGAACATCAAAAGGATTCCCTACAATTTACTTGAATTAGGACTGTACAAATGGCAAATATTTTTCTAAAAGAAACAGGCTTATCTTGCATACAGTGAGCCCTGTTAGTTTGTACTCTATGAAATTAAGGTTTAGCTGCAATCCTGCATCATGTACATAGATAAGTACGTAAACTGTATGCTGTTATTTTTTTCAATACAAAAGGAGATTTTGAATGATATACACACTAGCATTTCATGGCAACCATGCTATCAAACTTCAAAAGGGACAAAAGACTTGATAAAAGTAAAAAAAAAACTCGTCCTTATGCACTATATTCCAAGTTTTTTGAAACCATGTTAGAGCTTTTTGTGAGGAACAGAGTTCAGTCAAAAGTGACATTTAAATATAAACATGAAAGCAAATTGGATTTGTGAGTTGCTCCTTTAAATTCAGAGAGGAAACAGCACATAATATCAGAGGAAAGGAAAGTATGTAGTGAAATACATAGCTACATATAGTGTTAGTGATTGTACCTTATGTAAATAAACTCTCATGTCCTCAATAGCAGTCTTTTTTTTTTACTATAAAAGGTGACATAGCTGCCGTGCACAGGGGAACCCCGTTGTATGGACAGCCATCCTGGTGGGGCGATGGGGATGCAGATGATGAGAATTCCTTTAAACAAGAGCATAAAACATCTGGAAAGAAACAGGAGAACAGTGGAGCAGGTAAGATATCCCAGAATCCTTTTAAACACTCTGCTTACACAAAATTGTTAAAAAAGTTACACTTTGGCTTAATTAGACAGTCAGTGGAAGATTCTCTTATTACCACATTTTGAGCAGATCTACACTAGACAGAGGACAGTTGTGAAGAGTTTGAATTGTTTGCTGGTTAATCCAGAAAAAAAAAAACAGTGTGAAATTTGGTTCCGATTGAAGCTGGCATGCGATCTAGCGGTCTGGAATCCCATTAACTTGCTCCGTATAGGAGTAATGGGATTGTAGATTACAGAGGCTTTACCACAGCAGGACGTCACACATTTGCTACAGACACTAAATCAGACAAGTGTACTCAAAATAGTCTTTTGATACAGCAAGAAAAACATATTGTGCACTTAGTGTGGCATTTTTTTTTTTATTTATGATGTGATTTTTGTCGTTTACCCACTGTAAATTGATTATAACTCCACATGTAAACGTACTGAATAAATGCTACATTTCTAGATTATGTACATGTATATAATAACAGTTATTAGACCAAAATAACAATAAACATGAGTTATTTAGGTTTCTTTTTTTTATATAATGTGTGCCGCTTTTATCGTTGACCCCAGAATAGACCATCAAAGAGAGATCTTACCCATGCCCTTGAGCCCTCTTAATTTAATTCACTCAAAACAGCACCATCTCTGTTCAGAAATGCAAAATCTGCTCCCAGAAGAAGCCTTGTTTCTTTCTGAGGGAATGTTGGGTAAATATATCTCGGAAGGGGTAGTGCTGGCACACTGAGTGGCATTGTTTGACAAAACCTTACAGTGTTACTCAGACAAAGAGTACAGACTCAGGTTCAGAAGACGGCAAAGTTGGCAGAAGCTCGAAATGAATCAGCATTATTTGATTATTTGGTTTCAGGCTTGCTAAACCTCAGTGCTGCCACAGAGAGAGAAAATCATTCATGCAACAGTCCACCACATCAAAGTGCCAACACCTCCCAGAGCTATTTTAGGCAGCAGTCAAGGCTGGTTTTCCAAAGGCAGGGACTCACAGGCCAGCGTAGGAAAGAAAGAGGAAGAGAATGTAAAGGGAACGTCTCCCTTAAGAAGTGAATAGGTTGATTTATAGACAAGCCCAGCCCCCTCCATCTCCATTGTCACAGAGGCGTGTTTGCTTTCTCCTCTGTGACACCAGTGCCGCTCATCTCAGAGGAAGCCACACATGCTAGATTTGTAAGTATTTTCAGTATTAAAGTTTTTGTACTTTATTAAACATAGTTAATCTCATGTTAACTTGTTAGTTAAGGAGCATATTTACATACAAGATCTTGTGCCTCACATGAACTTACTGAGATGTATTGTCAAAAGTTCTGCTAAACAGATGTGATTATCTGTTTAGTAGTAAAAAAACAAAAGAATTTAAGTGGAATTCTAATAGTAGTTAGTGCTTTTCTGTTGTATTTTGTTGCTGAGGGTGAATAAAAAGAATTGTTGTTGCATGTCTTTTAAGTATCTCTGAATATAATAACTTAAAAGAGGAAGTGCAAAAGTATTTTTAAAAATGGGAAGTTTCAGCTGCACTCTGATAGGTTGTGCTGTGCAGAGGATTAACTAGACATGACTTTCAGTACATTAGATGAAGTGAAGTAATTGTGGAAATTTAAGTAGAACTTAGTCTGATTCAGATGCATTACTGATCATGTCATGATGACATCATATTTGGAAAATGTTGCTGTGCCTGTAAAAAGCATGTGCACCTGTTACCTGTTACAATAGAGTATTTACTAAATTACTACTATTTATTTAAATTGAGCTTTGAAGTCACATCTCCACCATGATTGTTTGGTGATGAGCTTTTGGCTCAAGGTCTGCATTTACAGTCATACCAGAGGTGTTAAACTGGGATTAGGACTTGGTTTTATGCAGACCAGTCAAGTTCTTCCACACTGACTGAATCAATAATTTTCTTTTTGAACCTTGCCTTATACACAGAGGCATTGTCATGTTAGAATAGAAAAGGGTCCTGTCCAAACTGTTGCTATAATATTAGAAGCACACAATTTCCTAGAATATCATTATATGCTTTAACATATTGTACTCATAGAAATTACTAAAGTAGTCAAACTTGTTCATTAGAAGGGGGTGACCCAATACTTTTGGCAATATAGTGTATATCAGTTTTAATAGAGAATCTAAATCGGTTGTTCATGTTTTGCGCTGTGACTCATTTTTAGGTTCCAAAATTGTTACACGTCTTCACTCTTCCCACATGGCAGGATTAACATACTATTTAGTACATTTCATTTTTAATTAATTATTTGTTTTCTCAGTGTATACATTGGTGCCATGACTATGAGACATTTGTTTGGTCTTAATGTAGACAAAAGCACTAAATCCTGCACTGTACCAATAAGTGCAAGCAGACAGTAACTCCAGTTTATGAGTATTCATCTTTTTTGTGAAAAATACATTACAAATGAATGAAAAGTGAGTTTTGAAAGGTATGCATGTAAACTAGTATGTAAACTACAGCTCACAAAATATTTGAAAATGAAATAAGTTACAGTAAATATAAATTTTTATCTCTGCCAACCCTAGGGTTGAGAGCCTCTGATCTGTATATTAGACACTGTGTCATTTCTGCTTATTCCAACTAATAGCATGAAAATTGGTAATTCTGTGTAGCATTAGTCAAACAGTTTGTCATTTCCAAAATTTAGCACCATGCCTAGGGTGTCAGAGCACGTGTCCTCAGCCCATTAAGTTGTTAAGGTGCCATTAGCCATCTCATTAATTCTTGTCATGTGACAGGTATTAAACAGTGGCTTTGTCCTGACAATGATTCAAGTCCACAGTCTTGATTTATAGCAAGCTGATCTGATTCTGTTCATTTTGAGGCCATGACCCTTAACTCACAGATGGTGATCCTTATTTTTTTTCTTTTTTTGTGGCCCCACAGAGAGCAAAGAGACCAAGCGAGGTGAAAAATCAAAGGAAAATGGTCTGGGCCCTGTAGGCGCTGAGCCCAGCTACTTTGAGATTCCCAGCAAGGAGGGACAAATGGCACAGAACAGCATCCATGAGATCCCAACAAAGGACAACGAGGGCACTGGGGCTGCAAAATCAGCCATGGCCAATGCCGCCGCACAGGCCAACACCTCATTCACCATCGAGTTTGACGATACTTCCCCAGGGAAGGTCACCATTAAAGATCATGTGTCTCGTCCACGACCAAAAAAATCACCTCACGTTGGCGGTAAAGATCTTAGCACCCTGCAGGCAGCCATCATGGCCTCTGAGAGCAAGGTGGCTGACTGGCTTGCCCAGAATGACCCTCCTGTAGTGAGGCGCGAGTCCACAGAAGAGGACAGTAAGAGCATCAAGAGTGATGTGCCTGTTCACCTCAAGAGGCTTAAAGGTATGCCATTACACATACATTTATTCATTTTGCAGGTGCTTTTATGAAAGCAGCTTATTAAATGAGGATAATACAAGGAGAAGCAATAAACCCAAGGGAGAATGCAATACATGTAGTGCTACCATAGCAAATTTTATAGCAAATTCAGCTAGAGCTGAAGTGTAAGTGCAAAAAACCCATTTGTTCCTTGTTTAAAGGAACAGTGCTCCTAAATATTTTCTCACCCTAATGTCATTTCAAACCCATATTTTTCTGTGGAACACAAGAGTATAATTTTTTGACGAAACAAAGCAGCAGTTCATAATGACCAAGGGCTGTCACGGTCCAAAATAAGAATCAGTGCCTGTTCTCTGAAGCTCTGTGATAAATTTTGGTCTGGTCTTCAAACAAAGCTAAGACATTATTTACTGCTAGCCTACATTTCTGTCCAGAAATGAAAAATGGTGCATTTTTGTTTCAGTGACACTATTTTTAAATCTGAACATTGATTCGAGTTAGACATACGCCTTTATTAAAAATGACTCATGTGTCTGTTTCTCACATAAAACTATCCAATGGCTTCAGAAGACTTAGAATATAGTGTGAAAGTGTTAAAAGTGGCATATCATGAAAATCTGATTTTTTTCCATGTTTAAGTGCTATAATCAGCCACCGATGCATCTACCAACCCAGAAAATGTGAAAAAGAACAACCCAGTAATTTTTTTTTTTTTTTTGGTAAGCCTTTCTCTGCAAGCTTTCTGCAAAAAAGATTCTTCCAAAAAGTTTATTTTTGTGTTCCACAGAAAATATAACAGCAAGAGGTTTGGACCAATATGAGTGTGGGTAAATAATGACAATTTTTGTGGGGTGGAACTATTTTTAATAAGCGTAGTTATAGCAGTTAGTCATGTGATCTTAGAAGAAATGTGTCTTCGGGTGTTTTTTGATGATTGCAGTGTTCAAATAAAGGTTGGGAGTTTTGCCTCTACCGAGGTACAGTGAGTGCAAAGGTTTTTGAAAGAGACCTTGTACCATGCTGATGCCACCACTAGGCATCCACGGAAAATTCCCTTGTGAATTTAATCTCTCCAAGCCACAAGGGAGTTTTTAATGGTCAGTTCAAATGAAGTTGGACTTGCATGTTTTTAAATAATTTAAAATGATGCCTAGGGAGTTCACTTATGTTTTACCCTTTCAGATTGATTATTTACACTCAGAAGAGAGGAGCAAATGACAAAAGCAGTGTATGGTGCCTTATTGTAGGACAATTGAAGGGGAATGCCATTGACCTTTCTGTCAGCTCAAAGCTTCAGTGTCTCTATTCTTTACCTCCACCACCAACCTTGCAGTTTAAAAAATGTAAATGAGCGGTGCTGTGGAGTCTAACAGTGATTTATTTCTTGATCATTTGATACAGTTAAATGGACAGAATCCTAGAATGAAGATGCGCAACATGTGAGGCATGACCTCTACAACCTCATAGACATCCACTCCTTTTCATTATCTAGACTGCCGACTTTCATTCCACTTTAATATTTTTTCACAGCTGTTAAAGGGACTCAATAATGATGACATCAAATTTTACTGAACTCTGCAACCAGCCAGTAGACGGGTTGTATAGCGTCAGCTGAATTTCCCATTCCAGAGGATTAGCTGCCACCAAGCACTTTTAAAACCCCTTTTCCTTGCACCCACTGACAGAGCTTAGCAAAGAATGCAGTTAACGCTCCACTTTCTCCTTACACTCTCCTTAAGAAGCCATTCCTCTAACAGTAGCAGAACTGCTCCGATTTCTGTGCTATTGATTAGTCTGTGTAGTGGTTTAGCTAGACTTTGAGATCTACTTTGTACAAAACTTGATTTCTTAAACAAAAACCTTCTCCTTCTATGGATCACCTGGGATGCTACCCTCCGGTAGGACTATTCATTGTAAAAACTGCCGCATGCCGCTTTGGGAGAGGAAAGCCCACTCTGCTCGTCATCGCGTGATTCTGTAATAAAATGTGTGCTAATTTATGTGGAGCGTGTGCTTTGCAGCCAAAGAGCACTGACAGCAAATCCACATGTGAGCTCTAAGCAGGGCTGATAATTGATGAAGGCTGGTAGACTATGCGGTCTATCCAGTCTCAGGCGTGGTTGTTTTTCAGTGCTTGTGTTTGCGGTTGTCTTTTGGAAACTGCATTGGCGCTGTTTGTTTTATTGGGCGAGATCTAAGAACTGGTGAGTTGGATTGTTGTTTCGATTGTCCACTGGTGAGTTGGATTTTTGTTTTGATCATTTGGGGGCTTGTTTCTTGTTTGAGGTGGGAAAATCGTGTATTGGAATTTGGAGAACTAGAAA